>CANSZD010001209.1:1532500-1705000 GCA_947648045.1 Beta corolliflora
TCCACTTTCCTCTAACGACCGGCGATAGCCCATTATCTCTCTCCTTGCCGCCGGTAATGCCTGAAGCTTCATCAAACCCTAATAGTTGGGTTTTTAGGATATAGGTGGCCCAACACCACCGTATGCCGGCCGTCCGACTGTTGCCGCTTCTAATTCTGTGTCTTCGCGCCGGTAATACCCAAAGCCTACGTATTTAATACTTTTTTTGAATGTTTGGTACTCACCAAACCCTACGTATTTAATTCTGTCAATGTAGGTGGCCAAACACCACTGGGCGACTGCCGTCCGACTGTGCCGGAGCTCTGCCACTGTTCCCTTGCCGCCGGACTGCCCTGCCACCTCTAGGTACGCTTTAATTTTTAAAATCTTTAATTTTAAAAGTAAATTTAGTTTATATGGTTAATTGCTTAATTTTATGTTTAAAATTTGCTAAGTGCTTTAAGGTTACTATTTAATAATTGATTTTCTACATGTTGTAGGATTGCATAGCATTTTGGTGTTTCTCTTTAGCTTAATTTTAAGGTTAGTAGCAATTTTGACCATATTTTGTCTTCAATATATATTTTTAGTATTTTTTTTTATGAATATATTTTTAGTATTGAATATAGGGTATTTTATATTGTTTTTGTTCATTTAAAATCTATAATTTAATTTTTGTGTATGATTTTCATCATGGTAATGTATTAAAAAAACTTTTGTTTAGAGAATGTTTAAAAATATATAATTTATTAGTTTATATTACTTTGAAGTTTAAGTTACTTTAATTGTATAAGTTTAAGTTACTATATAATTATCACAATTAGTTATATAATGGTTTGTTTATTAAAGGTTATAAAAGTTTAAAACTATATATTTATCACAATAATTAATTTATTGCACATTCCTTTATTTAGTTTACACTATTTGAAATGTTTATATCGTTTTTTGACATATTTATTTTCGTGGAAATAGTTTGGATAATGTTATAAATTTAATTTAAGTGTTTAAATAAATATGTTTGCATCATCATGTGCCTAGATACTCGTTCAAGGTATACTCATTAGGAGTATACCTTGAATAGTCCCTGATTGGGACTGTTCTTGGACGTTTGACCACACTTAGGTGGTGAATGTATGCCTTTTTTTCGATTCTATATAATATCCGGTGATGTTGTTTCTCTATGTTGTTCTCTGGGTACATATGTAAGCTTTTACGAAGCTCACATTCTGTACTTGGAGAACTCATGGGAAATGCTGTCGGATTTTACGTAGAAGCGAATAGTTGGCATACATTCAGTAGTGGGGTTAGACGTCCAAGAATGGGTTAGATTGGAGTGATAAGGACCTTTGGACATCATTTTCAATCTATATGCATTTCACACAAATGTTTTAATTGTACGTATGTTGGTTGTTAATGAGTATTGTGATTGAAATAGTTTAGAATTGTAGAATTGGTCGCCATGAAACGGATGCTGCTGTAATGGATAACGTGGGCGTGGGGTTTTTTTTTCCTTCTTATTTTACTTTTCCTTTTAAAATTAAATTGTAGTAGAATATGTAATTTTGTTGGTAGTTAGGGGTATTTCGGTAATTCAAGGTGGACACTAAAAGGTCATGAGTTCACACATATAGAACTAGCACTATATGCACGCGATGCGTGCGACAGTATATTAACATAAAAAAGTGTTAAAAAGCTAACTTAAGAGTGTAATATTATGGTGAATATTGATGAGCGTTATGATGTTTTATTTGCATTGCTCTAGTGTAAAGAGTAATGTTTTCCATAAAGGACTATGCCGAGGTAGGATATGCTATCTTGTATTTGGTAGATAATTCAACAACTCTCCGTTTAAACAATGATCTAGGTTATGATTTTATTTATTTAAAAATACATATATTTTATAGGCGTATTTAATGAGTAGTAGTTTAATTTAATTTCAGTGGGTAATTGAGGTTTTTAGGCATACTATGGTGAGTAGTGCTTCAATAAAAAAAATTATAAATTGATATTATCTAATGATGTATGTTTATCTCTTTAATTATTTATTATCTCAACTGATTGAGAGCCCCAAAAAATTAAATAAATGAATATTCTCTAAAACTCTGTTCTTTTGGACTGAAGGGAACTGAATTTGTCTGAACTGAACTGAGTTATAATTTAATTCAGTTAAGTTCAGTTCAGTTCAGTTAAGTTCAGTTCAGTTAAGTTCAGTTCAGTTCAGTTGCAATCAGTTCAGTTCAGTTCAGTTGCAATCACTTGAGTTCAGTTCACTTCACTTCAGTTGTTTATGCCGAAAAGAACATGCCCTAACTGAACTGAACTGAACTGAAATGAACTGACTTAACTGAATGTGTCTGAATTGAACTGAACTGAATTTTTATGAATTCAGTCCAAAAGAACAGAGCCTAAGTTTCTTAATTCTTTTATGGTTTGTTAATGCATGTTATTTGAAATTGTTATTGCAACTGAAAGTTTAGATGATAAGAATCTCTGTAATTCTTTGCTTTTATAATAGTTTGAAAATTAATTTAGTCATCAGATTATATTTTGAATTGTAAGTTTCCTCTTCTTACCTCTTTTTACACATTTTTATGTATTTCTTTTTGGTAATGTAGAAGTTTCCTTATTACCCATGTTTGTAAATGAGGAAAGAATTAAAAAAAAATTCTTTATTATTTTTTGTGGGATTAAGGGTATATAAGTCTTGTCAAGAGGGGACACCATAGCTCTCCCCTTGACTTATATAATAGAGATAGAGATAAATAAAAAGATTATTATTTTTTAGGTTTAGGATATCGTTCCCATATATATTCTGATATCAATCATAACTTTGAGCTTTTCCATTAATTTAGCAAACATCTTCCTCCAAACACAATTCCTAGTCTTCTTCCATCAATAGATCGGTAATGTTATATTTTTTTTTTTTTTACAATTACTGATATATAATTGAATCAACATGTGTAAGTTGTTTATTGATTAGAGTTAGTTTTCCTTTTAACTTTTTCATTGTTTATTGTTCTGTTCTGTTCTTTTGTTTGCTAGTTTTATGGCATTTTGATGATTGGATGAAGGCTTTGATTTTGTCGAGACTTCAAAAATTTAACAATAACCTAATTTTTGACAAAGTATAGGATTCAAATTTCATGTATCATCAAATGAAAAAGTTGTGTACTCCGCTTAAAAAAACAATAAAAGTTCTACACAAATCGAACTGAAAATTAAAATTAAAATTTCTGTACCTACATAATATCGGGGGTTCTTGAATTAAATTATTCAGGAATTTTGGAACTAAAAGAATTATCCAATAGTTTTTTAAAAAATCTGACAATATCGAATTATAGAT
The DNA here is from genome assembly GCA_947648045.1 of Beta corolliflora. Taxonomy (NCBI): domain Eukaryota; kingdom Viridiplantae; phylum Streptophyta; class Magnoliopsida; order Caryophyllales; family Amaranthaceae; genus Beta; species Beta corolliflora. The sequence goes on from CANSZD010001209.1 coordinate 1,535,823, forward strand.
TCTACATTTTTTTTATTTATTTCTTGTGTGTAGTATAAGTTTGTTCTGATTATTAGTTTTTAGTTTTCTTTGACATAAGCTTAATTTTGTAGGATATTAAGTACTCTAAGCGGAATTTCATGAATCATATTCATAAGCACTTAAAACAGGATCTCATGCATATACATTCAAGGATCACATAATAGTTAAGAAATAACCTTTGATGCGTGATTTCCACAAAGAATCGCCAAGAACTTGGAGAAAGAACCTCAGATGTGATTCCTCTACTTGGTCCACCAATTCGGATCAACAGTCCACCAATGCTAGTTGGAAGGAAGAACACGTTCTTCTTTTCTTGGAGCAAATGACTTTGAGAGAGAAAAGGAGAGAGAGAAGTATTGAGATTATGTACCTTCTCTTGTGATTACCTAACCTATTTATAAGAACAATTAGGTTAGGCAACCCCTCCTTCCCTTCTCCCTTGGCCGGCCACCCTAGGTCCATTATGGGCTTTAGGTTTTTTTTTCTTTTGTTGATCCAAATCTTATGTGTGACCTTATAGGATCCATTTAAGTGGGCTTTGGGTTTATTATTTACTAACCCAAAGGTCTATAGCATTCTCTAGCAAGACGTAAAGACGACCCAATTAAATGAATTATTATCTCCATAATATGATCCATATTATATTTAGTAATTGCATTAGAGTCGAGAACATAATTCCTTCAATCTCCCACTTGTTCGAGACGAGTGTGCAATCTTCAAATTCCTTAAGTCTCTTAGTGTCCAATTTGATAGTATGATCATATTTCTATGTCATCCATACTAGTCTTCAAATTAATCCTTGAAATCCGAGTTCGAATTGACAAACAAATGATCATCATATAATCCATTTCAGCACGGCCATGCATTTTTCAATTTTCACTCTCCAAGGGGCCAAGACACCCATCCTATCTCATATAGGAGGACTTTTCAATCTTGTGGCAACCAAAACTCCCACTCAACTTTTAGCACAACCCGAATACTGCCTTTATAGTCCCCTTTTAAGGCATGACGTTTGACAGCATCAAAGTTATACCAATCATTAGGCTAAGTAGTGTTCCACTCATGTCTTAGGAATCCACTAATATAATTACGAAGTTATAGAAACTTCTAAGTAGGTCTGTTCGATCATGTATCAATTTTACATGTCCATATGATTGATTAAACATCTCCATGTTCCCATAGCCCATGAAACGGCGCTATCAATCAATCTTATATGCTAATCCTTTAATAAGTCATTTATGTCCAGTTTTAACGACTTAGATTAGGAACTATAATATTCTATGAATTCTGTTCACTTATAGTGTTTCATTCATCAAATCACATATTTGACAAAACCATTGAATTCAAGATATATTTTGGACATGTTATTTAATACCAAACCATAATTAAATAAGACAGAATTTTATCTCTCATAAACATAAAATGGCAAAACCATGTCTCTACATTGTAACAAGTTTCTCTTAAACTAGTACAATCTAAAGCCACTCTGACATTTGCTTCAAACCTATAGCCCTAGCGTGACACTCATGCTTGGGTTGAGGTAGTGGTTTAGTGAGCGGATCAGCCACATTCTCATCCGTGTGAACTTTGCAGATTCTGACATCCTTCCTGTCAACAATCTCCCTAATGAGGTGATACTTCCTCATTACATGTTTGGATTTGTTATGTGATCTTGGTTCTTTTGCTTGCGCAATAGCACCATTGTTATCACAGAATAACTCAATCCCTTCCAGAGCACTAGGTATGATATCCAGCTCTGTCAAGAACTTCTTTATCCAAACTGCTTCTTTAGCTGCTTCAACCGCTGCTAAATATTCTGAATCTATCGTAGAGTCTGCTACTGTGCTTTGCTTTGAGCTCTTCCATCTCACTGCTCCTCCATTTAGACAAAAGACGTACCCTGATTGAGAGCGGTAATCATCTTTGTCGGTTTGGAAGCTCGCATCAGTATAACCTTTAACAACCAACTCACTTTCACCTCCATAGACTAAGAACATGCCTTTAGTTCTTCTCAAGTACTTAAGGATGCTCTTAGCTACAATCCAGTGTGCTTCCCCTGGATTTGCTTGGAACCTGCTACACATTCTCAAGGCATATGCAACATCTGGTCGAGTACTTATCATAGCATACATGATAGATCCTATAGCCGAAGCATAAGGTATGCTACTCATTCGCTTCAGCTCATCAGGCTCAGTCGGGCACTGAGTCTTGCTAAGCGATATGCCATGTGACATGGGAATGAAACCTCTCTTGGAGTTTTCCATGTTGTACATTGCAAGAACTTTATCAATATAAGTTTCTTGACTTAGTCCAATCATCCTTCGAGACCTATCTCTATGGATTTTAATTCCCAGTATGTACTCAGCTTCTCCAAGGTCCTTCATGGAGAAACAACTTTTCAACCATTCCTTGACTGATTCAAGCATTGGTATGTCATTTCCCATGACCAGTATGTCATCTACATACAATACCAAGAAGACTAAGCTGCTCCCACTAAACTTCTTGTAGACACAAGACTCTTCTTCGCTTTTGATGAAACCAAATTTCTTGATTGCCTCATCAAATCGAAGATTCCAGCTCCGAGATGCCTGCTTCAATCCATAAATGGATCTCTGAAGCTTGCAAACCCTTTTAGGATTTTCCGGATCCTCAAAACCCTCAGGTTGTGTCATGTACACATCCTCATTCAAGAACCCATTCAAGAATGCGGTTTTGACATCCATCTGCCAAATTTCATAATCATAAAATGCAGCAATCGCTAAAAGTATCCGAATTGACTTAAGCATTGCTACTGGAGAAAAGGTCTCATCATAGTCTATACCATGAACTTGTCTGAATCCTTTTGCAACCAGTCTTGCTTTATAGACATAGACATCCCCATCTTTGTCTGTTTTCAATTTGAACACCCACTTGCATCCAATAGGATTAACCCCATCAGGCAAGTTGACCAGGGTCCAAACTTTATTTTCAGACATGGAGTCTAACTCGGATTTCATGGCCTCAAGCCATTTCTCAGAGTCTGTGCTGGTCAAAGCTTGTTTGTAGGTAGTAGGTTCTGAATTCTCCAAAATCATAATTTCAAAGTTTTCAGTTAATAGGAAATCAATCAACCTCTTGTTTGGAATCCTTTCTCTACTAGACCTACGCGGGGCTTGAGCATCAAGAGAAATGTTCTCTTCAACTTCTTGAAGATCTTCGCTTGAATTAGATTCAAGTGGGACGGTAGGAGGTTCATGCGTTGAATACGTCATCTCCTGAACTAGACTTTCGTCTTGTCGTGCCGTCTCTGACATGGTGTGAACCATATCCATTTGTTTCTCATCTCGAATTTCTCCGGGAACTATTTTACTCCCACTTGTCTTTCTAGAAACAAATTCCTTTTCAAGAAAGACACCATCACGAGCAACAAACACTTTGTTCTCTTGACAGTTATAGAAGTAATAACCCCTTGTCTCTTTTGGGTATCCCACAAAGAGACATTTATCTGACTTGGGTGCAAGTTTGTCTGAAAGTAAACGTTTTACATAGACCTCACATCCCCAGATCTTAAGAAAAGTCAGGTTTGGAGTTTTTCCATTCCATAACTCATATGGAGTCTTTTCTACAGCCTTTGACGGACTTCTGTTTAGTGTGTGTGCAGCGGTATCGAGAACATATCCCCAAAAAGAAATCGGAAGATCAGCAAGACTCATCATTGATCGAACCATATCCAATAAGGTCCTATTCCTCATTTCAGATACACCATTTAACTGCGGTGTTCCTGGTGGAGTCAATTGTGAAAGTATTCCACAATCTTTCAAATGATCATCAAACTCTTGGCTCAAATATTCGCCACCACGATCAGATCGCAGTGCTTTAATTGTTTTACCAAGTTGATTTTGTACTTCATTCTGGAACTCTTTGAATTTATCAAAAGATTCCGACTTATGTTTCATTAAGTAGACATATCCATATCTACTCAAATTATCAGTGAAGGTAATGAAGTAGTTAAACCCTCCCCTTGCCTTTGTGCTCATGGGACCACAAACATCTGTATGTATGAGGCCCAAGAGATCGCTGGCCTTTTCACCCTTTCCAGTAAACGGTGACTTTGTCATTTTCCCCATCAAGCATGATTCACATACATCAAAAGATTCAAAATCAAATGATGGAAGAATACCATCCTTTTGTAACTTTTGGATGTGCTTTTGGTTTATATGACCCATTCGACAATGCCAAATGTAGGTTAGGTTTGATTCATTTGATTTTTGTTTCTTGCTATCTATGTTATAGACTTGTAATGACCTATCAAGCACATATAAGCCATTTATCAATTTAGCACTAGCATAGAACATATTATTGTAAGAAATGGAACAACATTTGTTCTTAATTTCAAAACAAAACCCTTCAGTATCCAATACAGAAACTGAAATTATGTTCTTTGTTATAGAAGGAACAAAATAACAATTATTTAATTCTTAAACAAAACCAGATGGCAAATGCAGGCTGTAGCTTCCTATGGCAAGTGCAGCAACCCGTGCTCCATTTCCAACGCGAAGTTCTACCTCGCCCTTTGCCAGCCTCCTACTTCTTTTTAGTCCCTGCACATCATTAACTATGTGAGAACTACAGCCGGTATCCAATACCCACAAAGAAGTAGAAGTCAAATTGATTTCTATAACAAATATACCTCAGGTGGAAGCCCCAGACTTCTTTTCCTCCAAGTATAGAGAGCAGTTCCTCTTCCAGTGTCCTATCTTGTGACAATGGAAGCACTTACTTTCCGCGGCCACCTTTGGCTTGGTGGTTGGCTTAGGTTTGTCAGCAACAACGACAACTTGCTTGCCTTTGTCCTTCTTTCCTGCCCATTTCTTTTTGAAACCCTTTCCCTTTTGAACCATCAAAACATCTTTCTTTGGTTCAACCTTAGGGATGTTCCTTTCAGCATTGACCAACAATCCATGCAGCTCTTGCAAAGTCTTTTCAGACTCATTCATATTGTAGGTCATTCTGAACTGATTAAAACTGTCAGGTAATGAGTGGAGAATAATGTCAGTAGCCAACTCAACCCTATAAGGGAATCCAAGTCGTTCCATGTTTTCGAAAAGACCCATCATTGCGAAAACATGGGGGCCAACAGCTTGACCCGACTTCATGTGACATTCAAGTATCTCCCTATTCGTCTCATACCGCTCAACTCGGGCCTGAGTTTTAAACATGGTCCGTAGCTCGTGCATGATCGTATAAGCATCCTTGGTTTCGAACCTCTTTTGGAGGTTCGACTCCATGGCTGCTATCATCAAGCAAGTGATTGGTATAGACTTATCACTAGCCTGTTTGGCACGACGTTTGTCTGCCTCAGTTGATTCATCAGTTACAACAGGAAGTGGGGTATCTAAGACGTCCTCTCGACCCTCAAACCTCAGAACGAGTCTTAAGGTCCTTTCCCAATTAAGGAAATTTTCACCATTCAGTTTGTCCCTTTCCAGAAAAGGACGAATGTTGAAACCGGAGTTGTTGTTGTTGTTATTAGACATGGTATATACAGACAGAATAATAAAGCAAAGTTCAATTTTATGTTTATAAAGTAACCTAAAAACAGGTAAAGGTTTCTAGGTTGATCACCTATTCAATTTTAATGTCCCATTTGAATAAGTGTTTTACAAGATCCTATCAACATGCAACATTAAGCAGACGGAGGCCTTATCTTTAACGTTACATTATCAAGGTAAGTAAACTCCTTTACTAATTATAACACTTTATAACTCTTGTTTAGATGGATAAACATCGCATGTTTAACTATCTCTTGCTTCAAAATTCAAAACGCTTTTGATAATTTTGTTAAGGACAACCAAACTAAGTTGTAAAATTCGCAATTTTACCTTATATCCCAAAATTAATGATAACACCCTGCGGAGGCATGACCTATTATTATTAATTAAGGGTTTGATAAGTACTTTATGTTTGGAAAAGCAACCTTAATATTTACGGGACCTAAGTTTATTATGTTGTTATGAATTAGTGAACTCTAGCGCATCAACAAACAACATACAATAAACTTATAAGCATTTTAAAGAATAATAAAATGCGAAAATAAAATGATCTAGTATGGCCCCTAATCCTAAGAACTAAGCATCAATGGCTCCTTCTTGGACTCTTCATGGATCTCCATCCATCTTAGCCATGGACCTTCTCTTGATAGGCTCGTCTTTGGATTACATAAGTATCAAAATAATTTAAATAATAACTAAATTAAATAAATTACAACATACTTAACGATACGCAGATCGTATTTAAAATTACAAGAATACATCACGATACACAGGTCGTATTTTCTAACTTAATTTGGGCCATACCAGTCATACATAGCAATGATATCAAAATATAAGAGCCACATAATAATATCACATATTATTCTTGCCATCAATCAAAATATCAAATATTCTTAATTATAGCAAGTAGATAAAATATTTAAGTAATTCCTAACCACCTAAAGATTCTATCCTATAAAATCTAGCCTACTAATTTTAATTAGATTAAAGAATCAAATTATGGAATTAATTTATGACCCAATCATAATTAGCATAATTGGAATTTGCTTAATCTTTCCAAAAAAAAAAGATAAACAAAATTTCAAATAAAAGGGACCCTTAAAACATGGCTGTCAATAATCTTCCTTATTATGAGGAAACATTATTGTTAGGACATACTTTTATTCAGCATTACCGGCCCGACATCAAGGAGCCAAAAGTCACTTTTTAAATTTTTTTTTTTTATTTAAAGGGTGAAAATCAGCAGCACAAGGCTGCCTTCCCTCTGCTGCCCACTGCTGCCCGACTTCCAGCCATCACTGCCCAGATGCTCCGGCAACCCCACGTGACGCTGCTTCACCGGATTTCGGCGACAAAACATCTCGAGCCGACGCCGGCAACAATCTGCCAGCGCCAGCCAGCGCCCAGCAGCAGCCTGCTGCGCACGTCGAACGTGCGTCGCAGCTCCTGCCGCCCCACCGGCCTTCGCCGACTCGACTGCTCGCCGGCAGTCTTCGCGAGCCGACGCCGGTAGACCACCGGAGCAGTCACGGCTCGTGGCTGCTCCTCTTCCTCCTTCCCTTTTTTTTTTGTTTTATTTGAAGGAAATTAAAATTACAACATTTGTAAAATTAATTTAGTGATCTTAATTAAATTAAACATAAACTCTTTTATGCCTAATTCAGAAAATTAAATCAAAATCTCCATTTTAATTAATTTTAAGGTTATTCACATAAATTAATCTCTAATTCATATAAAACTCTTTTCACATGAATTAATTTTCATACATAAACAAATTTAAACATGAAAATCAGATTAATAATATGAACTTAATATTCGAAATAAAATCAGAATTTAAATTTCGAAAATTAGAGTTGAATTTTCAAAAAATTCGGCCACTCTATATTGAGAAATTAAGCAATGAAATCTCCATTTAATCAATTCCAATTAATTATTCATTCCATAATTCAATTCCTCCCCTTAATCCAATTAAAATTAGTCATGAACACATTAAAATAAATCTAATTATTATGACCAAAAACCTATATGCAAGAGGCTAAAACTGATACCACTGTAGGATATTAAGTACTCTAAGCGGAATTTCATGAATCATATTCATAAGCACTTAAAACAGGATCTCATGCATATACATTCAAGGATCACATAATAGTTAAGAAATAACCTTTGATGCGTGATTTCCACAAAGAATCGCCAAGAACTTGGAGAAAGAACCTCAGATGTGATTCCTCTACTTGGTCCACCAATTCGGATCAACACTCCACCAATGCTAGTTGGAAGGATGAACACGTTCTTCTTTTCTTGGAGCAAATGACTCTGAGAGAGAAAAGGAGAGAGAGAAGTATTGAGATGATGTACCTTCTCTTGTGATTACCTAACCTATTTATAAGAACAATTAGGTTAGGCAACCCCTCCTTCCCCTCTCCCTTGGCCGGCCACCCTAGGTCCATTATGGGCTTTAGGTTTTTTTTCTTTTGTTGATCCAAATCTTATGTGTGACCTTATAGGATCCATTTAAGTGGGCTTTGGGTTTATTATTTACTAATTCAAAGGTCTATAGCATTCTCTAGCAAGACGTAAAGACGACCCAATTAAACGAATTATTATCTCCATAATATGATCCATATTATATTTAGTAATTGCATTAAAGTCGAGAACATAATTCCTTCAAATTTAACCAAAAGATCTCTTTGCTCTAGCAGGGATATGGCCCTTTCATTGCAACAATATAGTAGTTATACTTACATGGACCATGTTACAACCATTTTAAAGAAAAGGTAAATTAATTAATGTTGTATAATACAACAACAACAACAACTAAGCCTTATTCCCAAAGTGATTTGGGGTCGGCTAACATGAATCGTCAACTGAAACCATTACCAGAGGAGATGACATCGACAAGAGTGATAAAAAGGTTTTTTTTATTTTTTTTTTAGAATTTTTAAAGAATTTTTTTTAAAGCAAGGTTTACACCAACAAGTTTTAAAAGAGGTTTTCAACAAAAGGTTTTAATACCAACACAATTGAGAAAAACAAATAAATGCAGTAATCACACCCCTTCCTCCACATGGATACTGCCCCTCCACCCACTTCTATCCAACGTCATGCTCTCCTCAATCCCAAGTAACCTCATATCACTTTCAATTACCTTCATCCAAGTCATCTTAGGTCTTCCCCTACCCCTTACAATTTGATTACTCCTCCACTCTTCAATTCTTCTCACCGGTGCATCACCTGATCTCCTTTTCACATGACCAAACCATCTTAACCGATTCTCCCTCATCTTTTCTTCAATGGATGCAACTCCAACTTTTTCCCGGATCACTTTTTTTCGTAATCGGTCCTTCCTTGTGTGGCCACACATCCACCGCAACATACGCATCTCCGCCACGTTCATCTTATGAACGTGACATTGTTTCACCGCCCAACATTCGGTGCCATATAACAAAGCAGGCCTAATTGTCGTACGGTAGAACTTTCCCTTCAAGCTTTGGGGAATGCCGGAATCACAAAGGAATTCGGTGGCGCTTTTCCACTTTAACCAACCCGCGTTAATTCTATGAGCCACGTCTCCATCCAGTTCTCCATCCTTTTGGAGAATGGATCCTAGGTAACGGAAGACGTTTGATCCTTGAACCACTTTGCTATCCAAAGTGACCGTCCTCGCCTCGCTGCTTGTAACCCCACTGAACTTGCACTCCATATACTCCGTCTTACTTCTGCTTAATCTAAAACCCCGGGCTTCTAATGTATGTCTCCACAATTCCAACTTTCTCTCAATACCTTCCTTTGTCTCATCAATCAACACAATATCATCCGGAAACATCATACACCATGGTATATCATATTGAATTGACCTCGTTAGTTCGTCCATGACTAGGGCAAAGAGAAAGGGACTAAGTGCAGAACCTTGATGCACTCCGATCGTAATAGGAAACTCTTCTGTCATCCCCACCGTAGTCCGCACACTCGTAGTTGCCCCCTCATACATATCCTTGATGATATCTATATATTTTTGTGGAACACCTTTCCTTGCCAACACCCACCAAAGTATTTCTCTTGGTACTCTATAATATGCCTTCTCCAAATCAATGAAAACCATATGTAGATCCTTCTTCCTATCACGGTAATGTTCCATTGTTTGTCTTAAGAGGTGGATGGCCTCTATAGTCGATCTTCCAGGCATAAATCCAAATTGGTTCTCCGATATCTTCACATGTTTCCTAAGTCTTTGCTCAATCACCCTTTTCCAGAGTTTCATCATATGACTCATTAGTTTGATTCCTCGGTAGTTGATACAATCTTGTACATCGCCTTTGTTCTTATACAAAGGAATCAAAGTACTCTTCCTCCATTCTAATGGCATTTTGTTGTGTCTCCAAATCATGTTGAAGAATGTTGTCAGCCATTCGATTCCTCTCCCCCCTAAACACCTCCAAACTTCGATAGGTATGCCATCTGGCCCCGTAGCTTTCTTCAATCCCATCTTTTTTAATGCTGCAACGACTTCTCCCTTTTGAATCCTCCTCATAAACTCTCGATTTAACATACTTGGCGGAATGTGTACATCCCTGATGTCTTGTGCTTTATCACCGTTGAACAAGGTATCAAAGTACGACCTCCACCTATCCTTTATCTCTTCATCCTCCACAAGCACTCTTTGGTCCACACCCTTGACACATTTTACCTTTCTTATGTCTCTTGTCTTCTTGTCCCTCATACGCACAATTCTATAAATGTCTTTTTCACCTTCTGTCGTATCCAATCTTGCATAAAGCTCTTTGTTTACCTGTGCTTTAGCTTCCCGTACTGCCTTCTTGGCTTCTTTTCTAGTCTCTTTGTACTTCTCATAGTTCACATCGCTGCTATCTTTTCCCAAAAGTTTATAACTTTCTCGTTTGTTTTTTATCGCTTGTCTCACCTCCTCGTTCCACCAAGATGTGTCCTTACTTGATGGTACAGTTCCTTTAGATTCTCCAAGGGCCTCTTTCGCCACTTCCTTTATACCAAGTTCTATCTTTGTCCAAATCGAATCTACATCCATTTCTGTGTTACAAGCCTAAATATCTTTACTAGCCATCTTAGCTAAGAAGTTCTCTTTGTGCTCCCCTTGGAGCTTCCACCACTTGATTCGCGGCTCCACATTGGGTTTTCGCTTTCTTAAAGACTCCCTACCCCGGAAATCAAGCACGACTAGTCTATGTTGGGTGGTCGCGCTCTCACCCGGTATCACCTTGCAGTTTGTATAACTCTTCCGCCAACCATTCCTTACTAAAAAGAGGTCAATCTGACTCGCGTTACTTCCACTCCTATACGTCACAAGGTGAGATTCTCTTTTCTCAAACCAAGTGTTCATAATACTAAGACCATAGGCTAATGCGAAATCCAAGATATCACTTCCAGCTTCATTTCTCTCCCCATACCCAAAACCTCCATGAATGCTCTCAAAGCCAACTCGACTAGTGCCCACATGTCCGTTAAGATCCCCACCAATGATCAATTTTTCATTAATAGGCACTCGTTGCACAACCTCCTCCAAATCCTCCCAAAATTGTTGTTTAATAAATGCTTCCAATCCTACTTGCGGCGCATATGCGCTTATGATAGTCACCGCCTTACTCCCTAATACTCATAATGCGGTCACTCTTCCTCGAAACTTCCACCACATCATCAATATATTCCTTATCAATAATGATGCCTACTCCATTCCTACACTTATCCTTTCCGGAGTACCAAAGCTTATAACCCCACGGGGCTAGTTCTCTTGCTTTTCCACCAACCCACTTAGTCTCTTGAAGGCACATTATGTGAATCTTTCGCCTCCTCATAACCTCCACCACCTCCGCCGATCTTCCCGTCAAAGAGCCAATGTTCCATGTTCCAAAGCGCAACCTACTACCCCTACCACTACCACTACCCTAGACTAACTTCTTTACCCGCACCCATCCCTGATGCGGGAACCCTTGCATATTTGACACCACCCCGGGCGCCGGGATGGCGCGCCGCTTCCGGGCGACGACCTAGCAACCCTTGCATACTTATCACTACACCCGGGTCTATGAAGTGCAGCGCGTCGCTGAGTAGGGGACGCCTCCACGTTTTTCATAATTAATGTTGTATAATAGAAGTACAAATTAGAGAAAGAGAGTTATATATCAAAAAATTCATTCTTGTTTATTTATGATTTTACAGATTGCACAGACAACGCAAGAGATCACTGGTGGATAGTGTTGTAGGATTCTATAAGTACTCTAAGCGGAATTTCATGAATCAAATTCATAAGCACTTAAAACAGGATCTCATGCATATACATTCAAGGATCACATAATAGTTAGGAATTTACCTTTGAAGCGTGAATTCCACAAAGCTTGAATAACCCGGATTAAGAACCTCAATTGTGATTCCTCTACTTGGTCCACCAACCCGGATCAACACTCCACCAATGCTAGTTGGAAGGAAGAAACTCTTCTTCTACTTTAATGGAGTTTTTGTGACTTTTGGAAAGAATATGAGAGAGAAGAATAATGAAAGATATCTAGTATATTTCCTTATTGCCTAACCAAATATATATAGATATAATTAGGTTAGGAGGAGAATCAATTCTCCTCTCTCTTCCTCTTGGCCGGCCACCCTAGGGCCCCTTATGGGCTCTAGGTTTCTTTTGTTGATCCAAGTATTTTGTGTGACCTAATAGGATCCATTATATTGGGCTTTGGGTTTATTATTTCCTAACCCAAAGTTCTATAGCATTCTCTAGCAAGACGTATAGACGACCCAATTTAATGAATTTATTATCTCCATAATATGATCCATGTTATATTTAGTAATTGCATTAGAGTCAAGGACACAATTCCTTCAATCTCCCACTTGTCCGAGACGAGTGTGCAATCTTCAAATTCCTTAAGTCTCTTAGTGTCCAATTTGATAGTATGATCATATTTCTATGTCATCCATACTAGTCTTCAAATTAATCCTTGAAATCCGAGTTCAAATTGACAAACAAATGATCATCATATAATCCATTTGAGCACGGCCATGCATTTTTCAACTTTCACTCTCCAAGGGGCCAAGACACCCATCCTATCTCATATAGGAGGACTTTTCAATCTTGTGGCAACCAAAACTCCCACTCAACTTTTAGCACAACCCGAACACTGCCTTTATAGTCCCCTTTTACGGCATGACGTTTGACAGTATCAAAGTTATACCAATCATTAGGCTAAGTAGTGTTCCACTCATGTCTTAGGAATCCACTAATATAATTACGAAGTTATAGAAACTTCTAAGTAGGTCTGTTCGACCATGTATCAACTATACATGTCCATATGATTGACTAAACATCTCCATGTTCCCATAGCCCATGAAACGGCGCTATCAATCAATCTTATATGCTAATCCTTTAATAAGTCATTTATGTCCAATTTAACAACTTAGATTAGGAACTATGATATTCTATGAATTCTGTTCACTTATGGTGTTTCATTCATCAAATCACATATTTGACAAAACCATTGAATTCAAGATATATTTTGGACATTTTATTTAATACCAAACCAAAATTAAATAAGATAAAATTTTATTTCTCATAAACATAAAATAGCAAAACCATGTCTCTACATTGTAATAAGTTTCTCTAAACCTAGTACAATCTAAAGCCACTCTAACATTTGCTTTAAGCCTATAGCCCTAGCGTGACACTCATGCTTGGGTTGAGGTAGTGGTTTAGTGAGCGGATCAGCCACATTCTCATCCGTGTGAACTTTGCAGATCCTGACATCCTTCCTGTCAACAATCTCCCTAATGAGGTGATACTTCCTCATTACACGTTTGGATTTGTTATGTGATCTCGGTTCTTTTGCTTGCGCAATAGCACCATTGTTATCACAGAACAACTCAATCCCTTCCAGAGCACTAGGTATGATATCCAACTCTGTCAAGAATTTCTTGATCCAAACTGCTTCTTTAGCCGCTTCAACCGCTGCTAAATATTCTGATTATGTCGTAGAGTCTGCTACAGTGCTTTGCTTTGAGCTCTTCCAGCTCACTGCTCCTCCATTTAGACAAAAGACGTACCCTGACTGAGAGCGGTAATCATCTCTGTCGGTTTGGAAGCTCGCATCAGTATAACCTTTAACAACCAACTCACTTTCACCTCCATAGACTAAGAACATGCCTTTAGTTCTTCTCAAGTACTTAAGGATGCTCTTAGCTGCAATCCAGTGTGCTTCCCCTGAATTTACTTGGAACCTGCTACACATGCTCAAGGCATATGCAACATCTGGTCGAGTACTTATCATGGCATACATGATAGACCCTATAGCCGAAGCATAAGGTATGCTACTCATTCGCTTCAACTCATCAGGCTCAGTCGGGCACTGACTCTTGCTAAGCGATATGCCATGTGACATGGGAATGAATCCTCTCTTTGAGTTTTCCATGTTGAACCTTATAAGAACCTTATCAATATAAGTTTCTTGACTTAGTCCAATCATCCTTCGAGACCTGTCTCTATGGATTTTAATTCCCAATATGTACTCAGCTTCTCCAAGGTCCTTCATGGAGAAATAACTTTTCAACCATTCCTTGGTCGACTCAAGCATTGGTATGTCATTTCCCATGAGTAGTATGTCATCTACATACAATACCAAGAAGACTAAGTCGCTCCCACTAAACTTCTTGTAAACACAAGACTCTTCTTCGCTTTTGATGAAACCAAATTTCTTGATTGCCTCATCAAATTGAAGATTCCCGACTCCGAGATGCTCGCTTCAATCCATAAATGGATCTCTCGAAGCTTGCAAACCCTTTTAGGATTTTCCGGATCCTCAAAACCCTCGGGTTGTGTCATGTACACATCCTCATTCAAGAACCCATTCAAGAATCTTTGTTTTGACATCCATCTCGCCAAATTTCATAATCATAAAATGCGTGAATCGCTAAAAGTATCCGAATTGACTTAAGCATTGCTCTTGGAGAAAAGGTCTCATCATAGTCTATACCATGAATTTGTCGAATCCTTTTTGCAACCGGTCTTGCTTTATAGACATAGACATTTCCATCTTTATCTGTTTTCAATTTGAACACCCACTTGCATCCAATAGGGTTAACCCCATCGGGCAAGTCGACCGGTGGTCCAAACTTTATTCTCGGACATGGAGTCTAACTCGGATTTCATGGCTTCAAGCCATTTCTCGAGTCTGGGCTCGTCAAAGCTTGTTTGTAGGTAGTAGGCTCTGAATTCTCCAAAATCATAATTTCAGAGTTTTCAGTTAACAGGAAATCAACCAACCTCTTGTTTGGAATCCTTTCTCTACTAGATCTACGCGGGGCCTGAGCATCAAGAGAAGTGTTCTCTTCAACTCCTTGAAGATCTTCACTTGATTCAAGTGGGACGGTAGGAGGTTCATGCGTTGAATACATCATCTCCTGAACTAGACTTTCGTCTTGTCGGGCCGTCTCTGACATGGTGTGAACCACGTCTATTTGTTGCTCATCTCGAATTTCTTCGAGAATTATTTTACTCCCACTTGTCTTTCTAGAAACAAATTCCTTTTCAAGAAAGACACCATCACGAGCAACAAACACTTTGTTCTCTTGACGGTTATAGAAGTAATAGCCCTTTGTCTCTTTTGGGGATCCCACAAAGAGACATTTATCTGACTTGGGTGCAAGCTTGTCTGATAGTAACCGCTTTACATAGACCTCACATCCCCAGATTTTAAGAAAAGACAAGTTTGGAGTTTTTCCATTCCATAACTTATATGGAGTCTTTTCTACAGCCATTGACGGGCTCCTATTTAGTGTGTGTGCAGCAGTTTCGAGAGCGTATCCCCAAAAAGAAATCGGAAGATCAGCAAGACTCATCATCGATCGAACCATATCTAGCAAGGTTCGGTTCCTCCTTTCAGATACACCATTCAACTGTGGTGTTCCTGGTGGAGTTAATTGTGAAAGAATTCCACAACCCTTTAGATGATCATCAAATTCTTGGCTCAAATATTCACCACCACGATCGGATCGTAGTGCTTTTATTGTCTTACCAAGTTGATTCTGTACTTCATTTTGGAACTCTTTGAATTTATCAAAAGATTCCGACTTATGTTTCATTAAGTATATATATCCATATCTACTCAAATCATCAGTGAATGTAATGAAGTAGTTAAATCCTCCCCTTGCCTTTGTGCTCATAGGACCACACACATCTGTATGTATGAGTCCTAAAAGATCGCTGGCCCTTTCACCTTTTCCAGTAAATGGTGATTTTGTCATCTTCCCCATTAAGCATGATTCACATACATCAAATGATTCAAAATCAAATGATGGAATTATACCATCCTTTTGTAACTTGTGAATACGCTTTTGGTTTATATGACCCATTCGACAATGCCAAATGTAGGTTAGGTTGGAATCATTTGATTTTTGTTTCTTGCTATCTATGTTATAGATTTGTAACGACTTATCAAGCACATATAAGCCATTTATCAATTTAGCATTGGCATAGAACATATTATTGTAAGAAATGGAACAACACTTGTTCTTTATTTCAAAACAAAACCCTTCAGAATCCAAAACTGAAACAGAAATTATGTTCTTAGTTATTGAAGGAACGAAATAACAATTATTTAATTCTAAAACAAAGCCAGATGGCAAATGCAGACTATAGCTTCCTATGGCAAGTGCAGCAACCCGTGCTCCATTTCCAACGCGAAGCTCTACCTCGCCCTTTGCCAGCCTCCTACTTCTTTTTAGTCCATGCACATCATTAACTATGTGAGAACCACAGCCGGTATCCAATACCCATAAAGAAGTAGAAGTCAAATTGATTTCTATAACAAATATACCTGAAGTGGAAGCCCCAGACTTCGTTTCTTCCAAGTATAGAGGGCAGTTCCTCTTCCAGTGTCCTATCTTGTGACAATGGAAGCACTTGCTTTCCGCGGCCACCTTTGGCTTGGCGGTTGGCTTAGGTTTTTCAGCAACAACGGCAACTTGCTTGCCTTTGTCCTTCTTTCCTGCCCATTTCTTCTTAAAACCCTTTCCCTTTTGAACCATCAAAACCTCTTTCTTTGGTTCAATCTTAGGGATGTTCCTTTCAGCGTTGACCAACAATCCATGCAACTCTTGCAAAGTCTTTTCAGACTCATTAGTAATCACAGGAAGTGGGGTTTCTAAGACATCCTCTCGACCCTCAGACCTCAAAACAAGTCTTAAGGTCCTTTCCCAATTAAGGAAATTTTCACCATTCAGTCTGTCCTTTTCCAGAAAAGGACGAATGTTGAAACCGGAGTTGTTGTTGTTGTTATTAGACATAGTATCTACTGACAGAATAAAACAAAGTTCATTATTATGTTTATAAAACAACCTAAAACATGCAAAGGTTTCTAGGTTGATCACCTATTCAATTTTAATGTCCCATTTGAATAAGTGAATACAAGATCCTATTAACATGCAACACTAAGCAGACGGAGGCCTTATCTTAACGTTACATTCTCAAGGTAAGTAAACTCCTTTACTAATTATAACACTTTATAATTCTTGTTTAGATTGGTAAACATCGCATGCTTAACTATCTCTTGCTTCAAAACCCAAAACGCTTTTGATGATTTTGTTAAGGATAACCAAACTAAGTAGTAAAATTCGCAATTTTACCTTATCTCCCAAAATTAATGATAATACCTGCGGAGGCATGACCTATTATTATTAATTAAGGGTTAATAAGCACTTTATGTTTGGAAAAGCTAACCTTAATATTTGCGGAACCTAAGTTTATTATGTTGTTATGAATTAGTGAACTCTAGCGAATTGATAACCAACATACAATAAACTCATAAGCATTTTAAATAATAATAAAATGCAAAATAAAATGATCTAAGTATGACCCCTAATCCTAAGAACTATGCATCAATGGCTCATTCTTGGACTCTTCATGGATCTCCATCCACCTTATCCATGGGCCTTCTCTTGATGGACTTCGTCTTTGGATTACATAAGTATCAAAATAATTTAAATAATAACTAGATTAAATAAATTACAAAAATACTTAACGATACGCAGATCGTATTTAAAATTACAAGAATACATCACGATACGCAGATCGTATTTTCTAACTTAATTTGGGTCATACTAGTCATACATAGCAATTATATCAAAATATATAAAAGCCACATCATAATATCACATATTATATACTTGCCATCAATCAAAATATCAAATATTCTTAATTATGGTAAGTTGATAAAACATTTAAGTAATTCCTAACCACCTAAAGATTTTATCATATAATATCTTGCCTACTAATTTTAATTAGATTAAAGAATAAAATTATGGAATTAATTTATGACCCAGTCAAAATTAACATAATTAACATAATTGGACTTTGCTTAATTTACTCAACAAAAGGATTTACAAAATTTCAAAACAAATCTTTTCAAGCTGCTGCCAATTATCAGAAATTTTAAAAGAAAACAAATAAAAAAAAAAATTGAAAGAAGCGTGGAGTACGACCAGACCAGCAGCAAGGCTGCCAGTCACGACTCCCACACCAACACTGCAGCCAGAACTCCGGCCACCCTCGTCAACCCTTTTCCACCGAAAACCGCCGGCAACTGCACCAGCGAGCCGACGCCGGCAAGAGACGCCCAGCGCCAGCCAGCCAGCAGCGTCGCACGCGTGGCTGCTGCAGCGACTCCCTCGCTGACTGCTTTCGGCAGACCACCGGAGCACCTTCCTTCGCCTACTGCCCGCCGGCAGACCACCAGAGCAGCCACCAGCCGTGGCTGCTCCTCTTCCTCCTCCCTTTTTTTTTTTTTTTTTAAATTGTTTTATTGGAAGGAAATTAAAATTACAACATTTGTAAAATTAATTTAGTGATCTTAATTAAATTAAACATAAACTCTTTTATGCCTAATTCAGAAAATTAAATCAAAATCTCCATTTTAATTAATTTTAGGGTTATTCACATAAATTAATCTCTAATTCATATAAAACTCTTTTCACATGAATTAATTTTCATACATAAATAAAATTAAACATGAAAATCAGATTAATAATATGAATTTAATATTCGAAATAAAATCAGAATTTAAATTTCGAAAATTAGGGTTGAATTTTCAACAAATTCGGCCACTTTATATTGAAAGAATTAAGCAATTAAATCTCCATTTAATCAATTCCAATTATTTATTCAATCCATAATTCAATTCCTCCCCTTAATCAAATTAAAATTAGTCATGAACACATCAAAATAAATCTAATTATTATGACCTAAAAATTATATGCAAGAGGCTAAAATCCGATACCATCAGGATTCTATAAATGCTACAGCGGAATTTCGTGAATCAAATTCATAAGCGACTTAAAAACAGGATCTCATGCATATACATTCGAGGATCACATAATAGTTAGGAATTTACCTTTGAAGCGTGAATTCCACAAAGCTTGAATAACCCGGATTAAGAACCTCAATTGTGATTCCTCTACTTGGTCCACCAACCCGGATCAACACTCCACCAATGCTAGTTGGAAGGAAGAAACTCTTCTTCTACTTTAATGGAGTTTTTGTGACTTTTGGAAAGAATATGAGAGAGAAGAATAATGAAAGATATCTAGTATATTTCCTTATTGCCTAACCAAATATATATAGATATAATTAGGTTAGGAGGAGAATCAATTCTCCTCTCTCTTCCTCTTGGCCGGCCACCCTAGGGCCCCTTATGGCTCCAGGTTTCTTTTTGTTGATCCAAGTATTTTGTGTGACCTAATAGGATCCATTATATTGGGCTTTGGGTTTATTATTTCCTAACCCAAAGCTTCCATAAAGATTCTCTAGCAAGACGTATAGACGACCCAATTTAATGAATTTATTATCTCCATAATATGATCCATGTTATATTTAGTAATTGCATTAGAGTCAAGGACACAATTCCTTCAAGTGTAAGGTTAAATATTAATGGACATTCATTTCCTGAAGATTTGATAATAGATATATTATCTTGGTTGCCGGTGAAAACTCTATTGCAGTTTAGAGTGATTTGTAAATCATGGTTTGCTATTATCAAGAGTCGTGATTTTATCTCAAAGCATCTCAAAAATTACTATAGAAACAACGATGATTTTCGCGGTAGTCTCATTGTTGTTAATTCTGTTACTCAAGCGGGTGAACTTGAGGTTGATGAGTTATTGATAGATGATAAAACGAACAGAGTTTTGGCATGTGAACCAATAAGTACACCAGAGTATAACTCATATATATGTGGTCCATGTGATGGCATATTTTATTGTTATGAAGGAGGACGTTTTCTGTGGAACCCTACACTCAATGAGCTCAAAACCTTGCCTCCAATAATTGCCAATAAGTCTAATGTAACTTTTCATGGAGGCGAATTTTTACGGATTTGGATACGATCCTTACACTAGAGATTACAAGGTGGTTGTTATCAAGGGTTATAAAGATACAAAAGAAGATTCAATCTTCATCTACTCGTTGCGTAATGATTCTTGGAGATATTGGGGTGACTTGTCAAAGGAGTACTATGTGCATCATGAGAGATGTTACATCTTTGTGAGTGATAGTGTTTATTGGCTCGCCGCTGAAGAATGGTGTAGTCCATCAAGTGGCAGTGAATTTCATTTGATGATCGGTTTCAACTTAGCTACAGATGAATTTCAAGAGTGGCAAGTACCAAAGAACGAGAGGCCAGCTTATTATCAATGTCTTACAGTATGTCACAACTCTATTGCTTTAGTTGTTGGTTCTAAAGAAGAGACGGGGAATCATTATGTGATGTGGACTTTTTATGAAGGGGTCTGGACCAAGAAACACATCATTAATCTTGATTACAAAGGTTATTGTAAGCCACTTGGTCATTGGAAGGATAACAAGGTCCTATTTAATCGTTATGGCGAACTAGTTTTATATGACCTTGACACCCAAGAAACATGGAATATTCAAACTCGGTTTGAATCTTATTATAGTTGTGAATATTTTTCTACTTACAAGGAAAGCCTAGTTTCAGTCATTGATCCGAAGATTTAGGGTTTGAGGTTTAGGGTATAACTAGCTGATGTTCGTATCTATTTTCTTTTGCAGAAGAGAGGTCATAAAATTAGATGATAGGGGAGCTTGTTACAGAGTAGTTTTCTTTTTGTTACTTGTTAGAGTCATTCTCTGT
Organism: Beta corolliflora; assembly: GCA_947648045.1. NCBI lineage: Eukaryota > Viridiplantae > Streptophyta > Magnoliopsida > Caryophyllales > Amaranthaceae > Beta > Beta corolliflora. The sequence continues at coordinate 1,556,542 of CANSZD010001209.1, forward strand.
CTTTGGTCATTAATTGGCTATCATTATCTCAACTTTTGTTAAAAGATTGAACGTACACAATGCAGAAATTTGCTGCCAAGAATGCATTCACATTGCCTGGACCCGTAGTTGTATTTGATTTTCATTTTGATATTTTCATAATTTTAAGTTGTTCTTTTCTTAATCTATTTTCTACAATATTGTCACAATTATCCTTGCTGCTCCAAAAACTTTAAATGTTTATTTAACTTTTATTCTGTCATTGATAAGGAAGCAATTGAAGATGAATTTGTTCATTTTGTTTTGGGAAAATCATTTAAATTAAGGGAAATAACATGATTTGAGAATTGGGATCAGTGGAAGATCTGCTGGTTTATGATGCAAACTCTCAACTATTATAGGAACTACAGTTCATTGGCCGAACGAATTGTTCAGATTTTATGACAGTTACCTTAAATTCTGGAGTAGAATATTATGTTGACATAATATGCTGCAAGTGTTTGAAAGAATACATGAGAGAATGTGTGAATATTTGCCGTGCCCTGCTCATTCATCATAGATTAGTATATATATACAAGATTAGGCTTCTAGGTTAAGCTAAGCTAAACTAGGAAAGATATACACTAAATATATGCAATATAATTACAAAAGATTATTTCCATAATCTAACACACCCCCGCAGTCGAAACGGTAGGACTACGAACGCTGAGACTGTCCCGAAAATCATAAAATAAAACCTTGGGCAGACCTTTTGTGAAAATGTCTGCAATTTGGTATCGGGATGGAACATGTAGGACACGAACTTCGCCGCGTTGAACCTTCTCACGAACAAAGTGGATGTCCATCTCAATGTGTTTAGTGCGCTGATGTTGAACCGGATTACTAGAGAGATAAATCGCACTAACATTGTCACAATAAACCATTGTTGCTTTCGAAATAGGAAGAAAGAGCTCGAGCAACAAATTGCGAATCCAGCAGGATTCAGAAACCACATTCGCAACCCCTCTGTACTCTGCTTCGCAACTAGACTTAGACAAAGTGGGTTGGCGTTTTGAAGACCAAGAAATCAGATTATCACCAAGGTACACACAATACCCTGATGTAGAGCGACGAGTGTCCGGACACCCGCCCCAATCTGCATCCGTGTATGACACAAGAGAAGACAAAGGAGATTTATGCAGTTGTAAACCAAAATCTGTCGTACCTCTAATATATCGTAGAATGCGTTTCAACGCATCCATGTGCTCAACACGGGGTGAGTGCATAAATAAGCAAACTTGCTGAACTGCATAAGAGATATCTGGCCGAGTGAATGTCAAGTACTGCAAAGCACCACAGAGGCGCCGATAAGAAGTATGATCGTCATACAGAGCACCCTCCTGAGTGCTTAGTTTGCCTTTGGTGTCAACAGGAGTAGGCGAAGGCTTGCAATTTGCCATTCCTGCTTTTTCCAAAATTTCCTGTGCGTACTTCTTTTGAGATAAAAATAAACCATTTTTACCTCTAGTAACAGCAATACCCAAAAAATAACTCAGAGGACCCAAATCCTTCATTGCAAATTCAGAGCTGAGCCTATAAATAATATGTCGTCGGAGAGAGTCCGATGAAGCAGTAAGCACAATATCATCAACATAAAGAAGGAGATAAGCAGTATCATTACCATGGCGATAAATGAACAATGATGTATCAGATTTGCTATTCGCAAAACCAATAGTAGCCACAAAATCTGCAAAACGTTTGTACCACGCACGGGGTGCCTGTTTCAGACCATATAGTGACTTCTCCAATAAACAAACATGATCAGGTTTATCAGGATCTCTGAATCCCATAGGCTGATACATGTAAACCGTTTCATTCAATTGACCATGTAAGAACGCATTTTTCACATCCAGTTGATGAATATGCCAAGACTTAGCCAAAGCAATGCTAAGAACCACCCGAATAGTAGCCGGTTTAACAACCGGGCTAAAGGTCTCATCACAATCAATGCCTTCCCTTTGAGTTTTACCATCACCAACAAGACGAGCCTTATGTCTCTCAAAAGACCCATCAGACTTAGTCTTATGCCGAAAAATCCACAATGACCGAATTATGTTCACATTCGGTGGTCTCGGAACCAATTTCCAAGTACCATTTTCAATAAGAGCATCATATTCTTCCTGCATAGCAATTTTCCAATTATGGTCACGAAGAGCGGTAACCGGGTTCTTTGGAATGGGTGATATGGAGGTAGTAGTATGATGTGTTTGATCTCGGTATTTGGGATTGGGTTTGACAATGCCATGCTGGCTACGAGTAGCCATGGAGTGCGTGGGCATTTGTGATGGTGCGGGAACATTAGTGTGAGGGTAATGATGTAGCTGCAACTCGTGAGGAGAGGCAGCCGTATGAGGAGGAGAAGAAGATGGAGAGTGCCACCCGGCACAACCTCGCCCGGCTCGTGAGGAGGGGGAGTGTCTTTGTGTGGTGCTCGGCATAGATACCCGACCCAAGACTCCGCTGGGAAACCCGTGGCCGAGCAGTCTCGGCAGCATGCTGTACCCTCCCCACTCCAGCACCCGCTGGATCCCGTGTGGGTGAGGTAGCAGCACGCTGCATAGGGGTAGTGTGATGTGTGGTTGCGGCAGGAGGCGAGTGAGGAATAGGAGGAGTGGGTTGGAGGGGAGTACTGTCCAAACCCGAGGCAAGATAATATGGAAGGATGGGGTTGTCAAGAACACCCAAATGTTCCCCAAGGAAATCATAGGTATGAGGTGGAGGGGAATGAATTTTAGAAAATGGAAACTCGGTTTCATCGAACCATACATGTTTGGCTATGATTATTTTCCTACTCGAAATATCAAAACACTTATAACCTCTATGATTGCTTGGATAACCAAGGAAGACACAAGGACTAGAACGAGGTTGTAGTTTGTGAATTTTAGTAGAGGAAATTAGAGGATAACATAAGCAACCGAATACTCTAAGATGGGAATAATCGGGGTGTTTTTGATATAGAATTTGAGTAGGAGACTTGTAATCAAGAAGCTTCGTAGGTAAGATGTTATGGAGATATGTGGCCATTTCTAAAGCATGATGCCAAAAGGATGGTGGCATAGAGGCATGACAAAGAAGAGTGCGAACAATGTTATTGATCGTTTTGATTTGTCTTTCTGCTTTACCATTTTGAGGAGAGGAATATGGACAAGAAAATCTAAAAGTCATTCCATGGTCGTGACAAAATTTTTTAAATGGATCATTGTCAAATTCTCGTCCATTGTCACATTGAAATGCTTTAATTTCTTTTTCAAATTGAGTCCGAATATATGTTCGAACACGAATAAAGAGATTGTAGACTTGAGACTTGGACGAGATAGGAAAAGTCCATAAGAAATTCGTGTAATTATCAAGAAAGAGAACATAGTATTTGTGACCAAGTGAGCTAAGAATTGGAGAAGTCCATAAATCACTGTGCAGAACATAGTAGTATGCAATATAATTACAAAAGATTATTTCCATAATCTAACAATACAAGTTGAATCCATAATTTGTCAAATTTTGGGATGTGCCAAATCTGTAAGTTTATGTCATTCTTGCTTGGTCATTCCACATCAACAACCAAAAAAAAAAAAATTCCACATTAACGAAATACTCCATAGCTTTTGTCTCCAAAAAGTCATTAACACACGCCTCTTTTAAAAAAAAAAAAATCTTTTGCTGATAGTAACATATTCTTTCCTTCCCTTTTCCCCACACATTCCCACAAAATAACAAACTCTTTTCATTTTTCATTCATATGTATTGCTTGATTTTGTACATTTCTGATTGTAACGGACTTTTACATCATTTCTTAAATACCCATAATATAGAAGAACTTGTTGCTGTGATAATACGTTGGAATTTTGTAGTGATCAGATTTCGGCTTTTGTTCATCAGAGTAAGGCTAAGGGATGGAGTCTCTTGATATTAACTGGGTTTGCTGTCTTCTTGATGATATTCCAATCACCTGTGATGACTCTTTTGTCATGGATTCTGGCCTTCCTTCATGTGACCCTCGTCTCGATTTGCTTTCCAGCCCTACCTCCCATAGGTTTGTTGGCGTTATCCTTCATAAGTTCAATAGTTGTTTAATTGTCATTTACTGAATCATACTGTAACACTTTGTTTATATGATGATCATGGAGAGAAAGGTAGGTAAGGGAAGGAGATGGAAGGAGAAGGAAAAGAAAGGGAGTGACCAAAGGATGAGGTCGCATTTTCCTTCTAAATCTTTCCAGTATTCGAAGAAATTGGCCGGTTTATGAAGAGGGGAAGGAAAATAAATGCTTCTAATTTTTTTTAATTCATTCTATTTTATTATCAAATCAGAGAAAATGAAGCTCTCCCTGTTTCGCTATCCAAACGCACTGTGACACGGTGTTACTTATTCTACTGCTAGCATATGTATGTAAGTATGTTCCATCCATAAGGGATTGACATCTGAGTATTCTTTCTTTCCTTCCAGTGTGAGTACTCAAGATTCTTCCAAGGGTTTGGATGGTTTTGAACATTGCTGTAGGAAAAGGTACCCGATCATCTAATTTTTGACAATTAGGCCTTGTTTAACTATTGTACGTACTGATTAGAACTACTGTATATACATGAAAAATCATTGTCAAAGTTTTCTAACTTTGATCACTAAACTACTCAAGTTTAAGGGAGTAGAAAAAGAAACGGAGGTACTATCAATCTTTATTGTGATCTGTTAACTATTTTTCACTATTCGACTACAGGACTCGTGTCGAACCAGCAGCCACTGCAACTAGCTCCAAAGCATGCCGTGAGAAACAGAGAAGGGACCATCTAAATAGAAGGCATGCATTCAAACTTTGGTGATTTGCAAATCTATGTTCACCTTTCCTTTTTTTTTTTTTTCCTTAGAAGATCTTATCATTTTGTTGCTAGGTTCTTTTAATTAAGTGTTGTTTTGGAGCCTGGAACAACCCCAAAGTGTGACAAAGCCACTATACTGAGGGATGCTGTTCGGGTGGTAAAGCTGTTACGCGAAGAAACTAGTAGCTTGACCATCCAAAACGAGGACTTAAAACAAAAAATCAATGACCTAAAGGTTCTGACTATCTTACATTTGATCACCATTGATATGTGAGAAAGAATGATAGGCAAATTTTAGCATGAATGTTACTCCACTTTTCAAGAAAGTTACCTTATAATAAATCACCATTGTTTTAACATATGAGCGTCTCACATAAGAGATACTCAGGATATGTGCGTCAACTTAAGCCTTACCTACCATGTAAATGGTATTACATAAATTGTCCAATGTCTTTTATCTTCATATCTTTTTTTTTGTTGAGGGGCTGCATTCTACAGCTCTGTAGTTTCTGCGAATGCAGGTTGAGAAGAATGCACTTTGTGCTGAAAAGCGTAGTTTGGTATCAGAGAAAGACAATATGGAGCAGCGAATCAAAGCTTTAGGTGCTTGTTCTAGGTTGCAGTCTCATCCTACTCCAGTTCCAACTTCATATGCTATCCTCTGTCAAGCAGTTGGTGGCAAACTAACGCTGCTGATAAAAAAACTGCAGTGTTCCTTTGTGGCAATTTGGGCCTCAAGCTGCTATCTATACCTCGCAAGACCATATTCTTCGCCCTCCAGTTGCTTAAGCTGTCAGGAGGGATTATACTCTCTTGCACTTTTAATGTTCCCTAGGTAATTATAGTGTAAAAAGTTAAGGATGGACGATTGGCAATGAGCGACTCACTGACTTTTTAGTGGTTGCTGTTAACTCTAGCATATCATTCTGCTTAAGTTAATGAAGTAATTTGATATCCTGTCGGAGCTCCCTATATATCTTCCCATGTATATACCTTATTTTAATTCTTAATGTAGGTTTTTGAGACACGCTTGTTGGGTTCTTCGTGTGTGTCAACCCAGTGAGATTTCCACCTTTTCTGCACTTCAGTGTCAAGTCAAAAACTTGATGCTCTCGTGAAAGTCCCACTAGATCTACACACAAATTTCTCTCACTTATTTTCGCTTAAGTGTACCCAAATGCCAGGTCTTGCACTGTGCTTGCAATCTTACTGCTAATAGGCAAGTGAGTGCAGCACGTTCTGATAGCTAAAGTACATGACGCATTGACTTATTCGTGCCTTGTTTTCCTTGATATTATAAGGTGTGTTGCATCATGTTGGTATATTAGTTTCTCTGTACGTAGTTGCAGTACTAACTCTTTCATTGATAGACAAATTTAATGTGAGAAAATGTATTCACTTGAAGCAAATAAAGATGTAAAACAGAGATGGTGTTTACAGGAGTTTGCTGTAGGGATGAAGTGAAAACTCTTTACGCCATGCAAGTGCTAGGCTGCTAGCTCTAGGTTCCTGTCACAAAAATAACTAGATTTTATCAAAGTGAAAATTCTTTTGTTGTAGGGGCAGCTGCCATTATCAGCCCAAACTCGGGATGATCAGAGTTAGTGTCCATGCTTGCACCAGTACCAAATGGTGGATAGGAAGGCTTAGGAAGAGTGAGAGAGTGACTACTGAGCATTAACACCACAGAAGACATGTTTGGTCGGTCCTCGATACTTTCTTGAACGCATAACAAGCTCATGTGTATGCATCTTATAATCTCAATTCTTGATCCCGTTGATAATAATTGATCGATAACCTTTAAAGCTGTGTCTTCTCTCCAATTTCTCCATACCTGTAAGACATTATATAACTTATTGCATGAATTTTGCATTGGATTATACATAGTCCATAAAGTTAATTGCTAGGAAAGCTTAAATACTTACGAACCTTATTAGGTCCTCTTTGTATCCCTCATTATGAAATCCATTACTCTTCCGACCTGTTATGATTTCCAGAACTAGTATACCGAAGCTGTAGACATCTGATCCTACAGAGAAGATTCCATGCAACGCGTACTCTGGTGCCATATATCCACTGCATATACGAGGTAGGATTGCATTCTAATTCATTTACTGCAGTGTTATGCACATTAAATATGATTTGAATATTTGATAACAAAGCACTGGACAACCTGAAATCCTACAATGACAAGTTATTCCTAGGAAAGTGATCTAGTTTAGTCACTCAGAATTCAATAATATATGATACACTTACTAAGTACCGACGATTTTGCTGGTATCTCCCCTAGTTTGGTCAACTCCGAACAACCTTGCCATACCAAAGTCTGCAATCTTGGGATTCATATCAGCATCTAGAAGACTAGAAGTATGTTGCTAGGTTTAAGGTCACGATGGATGACTCGTACTTGAGAATCTTCATGAAGGTAAAGCATTCCTCGAGCTATGCCCATTATAATCTTGTGCCGAATTTGCCAATCTAAATATGATCGTTTGCTGACATCTGCACGTAATTGATACTTTTGGGTGTTATTCAATCCATTTTCATTACCCAATTTACAATTCATTCAATCAATGTAAGTTGTCATGGTATCTAAGAACATGTAACCAACATACCGAACAAGAACTGATCTAGGCTTGCGTTGGGAACGAACTCATAAATGAGAAGTCTTTCTTCTTCTTCTAAGCAGAAGCCAAGGAACCTAACAAGATTCCTGTGTTGAAGTTTAGTCATCAACAAAACCTCTGTCTTAAATTCACCATCACCTTGTGCAGAATCTTTTGAGAGTCTTTTCACCGCGATTTCTTGTCCATTTGTTAATATCCCCTGTTTTTATCCAACATGTAGATTAGATGTCTTATATATATATATAATATTCTTTCAAATAGTAACATACTAGTAATACATAGTGTTCTTTTGTAGATAAAACAAGTACCTTATAAACGGTACCAAATCCACCATGACCAAGTTTATTACCATCCGAAAAGTTGTCTGTTGCCACTCTAATAGTGTCAAAGCCAAATTGTAAAAACTCTAAGCTTCTGCTTTCGTCATTTTCAAGTTGATGAAGTAAAGGTGAAGCCACTGAAACCAAAGATTAAGAAATATTTGATGATTAAACAAGGTACTGGATATTGTCATTTCCCCAATTAAACATGTTTGAAAACCGGAAAGGGAAGATACTATTCTGCTTACTTTCACACTTCTCCAATGACTTTTTGCTTCTACACAAGTAAATGAAGCCAACTGCAAGAGCAACAGATATAACTGTTGCAACCAGTGGCGGAGCCAGGATTCTCAAAGCGGGGGGACAAAATCCGAACGTCGGGAAATCGGAAAAAAAATTAGAAAAAAAAACACTACAACACAAATTGTTTAATACTTAACGTTTTACATCCAAAATTCCAAAACACTACGACGTAAACCGGACACCATTCTTTGAGGAAATGCATGAGTTTTTGGTTGACATGGTTTTTTAAGAATATAAGCTCTCCTCACCGCATTTCTTTGATTTGAGGGGTAACTCATTATGTTCATTCTTTTTCCCGGATCATGAGGAAGTAATTCAACATCATATACTAATCCTTCTCCTTCCTCCTCCTCCTCCTCCTCCTCTTTCTCCTCCTCCTCTAATGGTGCATTACTAGTACTTGAACCACCAACATTCATATCAACATCTTGAGTTTGGGGAGAGCTAAATGAAGGAGATTCATTTTGAGGTGTTTCACTATGAGCGGGTGAAGATGTTTCTTGGGATTTCATTCTTTTAAACATGAATTGTCGAAGATCGGGTTGTTTTCCCTTAGCCTTGGACTTGTTTGAATTAGGTGAATGTGAACCACTTGACATTTTCCTAATTAAATTGATAAACATGAATCAATTACATTATCAAACCAAACTAATCAATAATCAATTTATTCAATTATAAATCAACTCATATTTACAATTTCTAAATTAGAAATTACAAATTACAAACTATCAAACCCTAAAACATGAATCAACAAATCAATTCAATAAATCATGGCCAACATTCTAATATCCAACAACAAATCATTTCAACTAATGAACTAATTCATCTATAATCACAAATTCACAACCAAACATTGATATATAAGTATATATTACCTCAAATCAAAACAGCGAAATTAAAATTTGTGGAATTAAAACTTGCGAAATTAAAAAAACAACTCACTGGTGAGTGGTGGGCGTCTGCCGTCTGGGCGGCGTAATTCCGGGCTTCCGGCGGCTCGTGGAGGCACAGTCTGGCACTTAGGTCTCAGGCTGGTTCGTATTTCGCTCCTCCGCGGCTCCGCCTCCTCACTTCCTCTGCTGGTTTCTTCTCCTTTCTTCGTATTTCGTTCCGGCGACTGCGCGACTGGACGGCTAAGGCTCCGGTAGTCCGGCGGGCGGCGTGTTTGTAAGATAGGGTTTCGAAATTTGAAGTTCAAACTTTCTCTCTCTTCGTATTTCCTCTGCTTTATGTTTTGTGTAATTGTGTTTGTTTCTCTCGCGACCCCTGCTGCATGTTTCATTTTTTCTCTTTTTTTTTTTTTCCATGAAATTTTTTTTTAAAGTGGGGGGACATCTGTCCCCATGTCCCCCCTTCTGGCTCCGCCACTGGTTGCAACTATGATTAGGATTGCAAGCTCCAACGTGTTGCTCCCATTTCCTGTGAATTGGGTGAGAAAGTAGCTGAAGTACGAGTGGTTCTAGAAATACTCATGATCAAAATAGGAATTAAGTCCTTTTACGACCAATTTGATATACTCAAGGCAAAAGTTCGCTTGCAGGGTATGTAAGATATTCAGATATGAAGAACATGTCAATAGATATGCACTTGCATACTAACGTCTAACAGATTCAACACTACAAAGCCTTATTACTGCATTCTTTTTCAGACTAGGAACAAAAAGAAACAGATGAATGTGTAAAGTGGGTCGAGCAAAAGGAAACAGTGTGAGTATGGTAGCAAGAACAAATGTCAAATGTATTAGTATATTTGGTTCAAGTTACAAAATGGAAAGGATATGCAGTTAAATAGAGAGGAGAAATGGTAACACGATAGAATAGAAACACTTATAGGTGTGAGATTGAGAAGGATAATATGATGTGTTACCATAAGGTTGATGAGGGTAATAACAAGGTGGTAAATAGTTAGCTTTATGAAATGAAAACTATTACTCTATCCCTCATACCAAAAATATATAGGTCCTGTTTGACAATAAGATGTTAACTGTTAGCGGTTTGTTGTTTGCATTGGTTGTTAGCCGTTAGTTGGTTATATAGCTGTTTGTGTGAATGTATTTGGTAGATAGCTGTTAGTTAATTGATACCTTATTAGGTGGAATGAGTAATAAAGATATTGAAGTAATTTATTAGTTCGGTTTTTTTTGGTAAAGGCTAGTAAATTTGACCAACTGTGTAGCATTTTTAGTCACTACATATAAATTCATAAACCTCTCTTCCCAAAAGCTCCTACTAATAGCTTTTTCAAAATAAGCTTTTTGGGCTCAAACCTCTATTACAAGCCTCTCACAACCAAACACTCCCATCAGAAGTTTGGACTAGTCATCAGGGCCGTCTCAAAGAAATTGGGGGCCCTGAGCGAACATTATAAATGGGGCCCTTGGCCCTCCAATAATGTATAAAAGTTATCCTTCATTTTTTATTTAACCATAGACCAAGAGATATACTTAAACATCAAATTCTCACATGAACATTATGAAAATTTGATTAATATACTAGAATAGTCAAAACTATTACAAAGCAAATATACAAACCATTAGCATTAAACACAAGTATTTTATGTTGAGATCATAAATCTGAAAATTAGTTCACAAGGTAATATCAGTGAATTGTATTCTTAACAACAAAGGTTCCCATCATTTCAATTGATGGACTAACAATTAAATAAATAATTAGAGCATGTAGAAAACCCTTACAAAATCAATCAAAAACCAAACCATATAGACAAGCAGTAGCAATTTAAACAAAATTAACAAGAAAGAGAGAAAAAGGAAAGAATGGAATGGTGGCATGCACCTTGAAACGGATGGCTAGTGGAGGTGGTTTGGCACGGTCGACGAGGCTATATGGTGAACCGTGAAGCATTGGCTGCTCCAACGAGGTTCAAGGAGAGGGAGGTGGAAGGAGAACAAGAGGTATGTGAGAGAAAGAGAGTAAAATTAACATTAAGGATTAAAATAATTTGATTTATTGAAAATAGGAACCACCAAATACTGCATAGATGAAATTAAATTGTTGGGTATTGATGACTTCTTGTAAATATAAAACCAGTTATGAACCATGACTTCTTGGGGGAAGAAAAAGAGACGCACAACAGCACAAGCAATAAAATACAAATAATTTGTTCCAAAAAAAACCCATGTGAAGAATCGATCCTGCAACTTCTAATGTGGGAGATGTAATCTTTGCCACTACACCACAACCCATTTACCTGATACAAGATTACGCAGACAAGGATATATTGCAAAAATTAGTGAGCCTCATAGATTCCGGGGCCCCATAAATCGGGGGGCCCTGAGCCGTCGCTCAGGGTGCTCCCCCCAATGGCCGGCCCTGCTAGTCATACCTCTCAATCCATCTCAAACCTCTCTTTTTACCTCAAACCTCTCTCAACCAAAAACCCCGTAATAAAAATTGTTTTTTTTTTTTGTTTTCGATCCCAAAACTAAAAATTTGATCTGAAACATGGATGCTCTTACCTGATTGAGGAGGAGGCGATGCTGGGATGTTGTAAAACAGATAATCCTCGTATCTGATCTTGCAGCTCGGTCCAAGAACCTGTGCTCCTATGCTATTAGCACAGCAACTTGGAAGCACATTACTAATAAAATTCCCAATACAATTAAAGCAGTTCCTATGTTAAACTCAAGAGAGATTGGAGAAAACGGCTTACTGTGTATTGATAATCACAACGATATATATAGTACAATACAGGGAAACCTAACTTGCCTAAAACTCCTAAGAGATATACATGCCAAATATACAATATATCAAGAATAATAACATAACCGACTTCTATTTCTCCCCCTCAAGTTGGAGCATGTAAATCACGAATGCCCAACTTGCGTAACAAAAAAACAAATTGCCGTCGTCCAAGAGCCTTCGTAAGAATATCGGCCAACTGATGATTCGTCGGAACGTAGGAGGTAGAAACATTACCTTTCAACAACTCGTCACGAACAAAATGATAGTCTACCTCAATATGCTTCGTACGATCATGAAACACCGAATTCTTGGCAATGTGAAGAGCTGACTGATTATCACAAAACAATTGCATAGGTTTCGAATGACCAACCCCAAGAGAAAGCAACAATGCTTTCAACCATTTCAACTCACAAGTAGTGACAGCCATAGAACGATATTCGGCCTCAGCCGAAGATCGGGAGACAGTAGGTTGTTTCTTAGTCTTCCAAGAAACAGGCGAGCGACCAAGAAAAACAAGATAACCCGTCAAAGAACGCATAGTTAATGGACAAGCAGCCCAATCACTGTCACAAAAAGCCGTCAACCGCAAATCTGTCATAGGACGTAACAAGATGCCTTGTCCCGGACTACCTTTAAGGTAGCGCAAGACACGAAGAGCCGCATGCATCCCAATGAGAAACCTGTGGAGCACTCAAGAACTGTGCCAAAACATGCACGGAATAACTCAACTCTGGACGAGTGACCGATAAATAGACCAAGCGTCCAACTAACCGACGATATTGATCCGGATGAGCAAACGGCTCACTCGAAACAAGTGCAAGGCGATGATTCTGCTCCATCGGAGTATCAATCGGTTTGCATCCCAACATTCCTGCTTCAGTCAAGATATCCAAAGAGTACTTGCGTTGAGAAAGGAAAATACCCGCCGGACTACGAGCAACCTCAATGCCTAAGAAATACTTAAGTACACCCAAATCCTTCATGTAGAAGCATTTGCACAAATAAGCTTTGAATCGAAGAATGGCATCATGAGAAGACCCTGCAATGATCAGATCATCGACATAGACAAGGACATGCAATGAAACACTACCCTGTATATAGCTAAACAGAGAGTAATCAGCATAGGAATTTTGAAATCCAAAATGGCGCAGGGCGCTAGACAGTTTTGAGAACCATTGCCTCGGGGCTTGTTTCAAGCCATATAGGGATTTCCTCAACCTGCAAACTTTACCAGGTATAGGAGTACCGTACCCTGGAGGAAATTGCATGTACACTTCTTCCTCCAAATCACCATGAAGAAAAGCATTATGGACATCCATTTGATGCAACTCCCAACGTAAAGACACGGCGACAGCAAGGAAAAGACGTACAGTACCCATCTTAGCAACAGGAGCGAATGTCTCATTATAATCAACACCTTCGACTTGACGATTGCCATGAACAACCAACCGTGCCTTAAGACGTTCCACCTTCGACTTGTCAGTATATTTAATTTTATATACCCAACCACTTCCAATGGCCTTCTTACCAGGAGGAAGATCCTCAACAGTCCAAGTACCATTACGCTCCAGAGCATCAATCTCAGCTTGCATTGCCTTACGCCATCCGGCATGATTAGCCGCCTCCTTAAAGGAAGAAGGTTCCTGTCCTTTTGTAATCGTCATGAGAAAACACATGTGTCTCATAGAAAAACAATTATACTCAACATGACAAGCTATAGGGAAAGGTTTACCTGAGGAACGAGAGTGAGAGGAGGCAACAGTTGATGGAGTGGGGTCTATATTTTCGGTGATAATAGTGTTAGTGACATAATGACGATGCCACGAAGGCGGACGCCTTACACGATGCCCACGACCACCTTCATCCGTCAAACTCCCCCTCAAAGTTGTATTCTCATTAACAACTTGCTGCTCAACAATCGTACTAGATGAAGGGCTGGAATTGGCATTGACGTCAAGCCCTGAAAAACCACAAACGGGCTGCCCAAGGCTAGGAGAAGGAGCCTCGGGCAGTCGTTCGGACTGCTGGGCAGTAGACTCCACGGTCTGCCCGTGGCTTGGGTCAGTTTACCGCGGGTGGGCTGTGATCTCTACTGATCGCAGCTGTGACGACGAAGACGAAGCAGCAGCCTCGGTGGCTTGGCTGCGACTGGGTACAGGCGCCCGCAGCGAGGCTGGGGAGAACGATTCATCCCCACTTTGCACACCCGGGAGTCGGCCAACATCATCATCGACATCGTCCCAAACCGGCGGTGTCGCAAAATATGCTTCCCATAGCAATCTTTTCTCATCGGGAAGAGATTCAAGGTATGGAAACTTATCTTCGAAAAATTGTACATCTCTACTAACAAAAAATTCATTCGTATCCAAATCATAGAGACGCCACCCCTTCTTACCATTCGGATAACCAACAAAGATGCACTTTCGAGACCGAGAATCAAACTTGTCCTTTACTCGAGGACGATGTGCAGCATAACATAGACAACCGAAAACCCGAATATTATCATATGACGGAGTTTGACCAAATAAACACTCATGCGGAGTTTTGCCATTAAGAATAGGAGTAGGGGTTTTATTAATCAAATGAACAGCAGTCATAACACATTCACCCCAAAAATACTTTGGTAACTTGGCTTGAAACCGAAGGGCACGAGCGACATTCAAAATATGACGATGTTTACGCTCCACTCTACCATTTTGCTGAGCCGTGTCAACACACGACGTTTGATGCAAAATGCCTTTCTGAGCGAAGAACGACCCCAAACTGAGAAACTTACTCTTGACCATTATCACTACGAACCATCTTAACCTTCCGTTGAAATTGAGTCTTAACCATAGCATAAAACTCACGAATTAACTTAGCAGTTTCATATTTTCCAACCATCAAAAATACCCAAGTAGCACGAGAATAGTCATCAACAATGGTTAGGAAATAACGAGCATCACAACTGGACACAATTTTATTTGGACCCCAGATATCACAATGTATCAAATCAAAAATATCAGATGCTTTATTCAAACTTAACGGGAAAGAGTTTCGGGGCTGCTTCCCCATGAAACAAATGTCACAATTAAACAAACAACTAGTACTAGTACTATGGCTACTATGACTAACAGAAACTCCCGGAAGAGAACTAACAACTTGCATTGACGGATGCCCGAGCTGCCTATGCCATAACAAACTCGCATCTGAAAGAACTACTTTATTCACCTGCAGATTCCGATTCCGAGCCCGAATCGGACGAAAAATATAGACCCCATCACACTGCGTCCCCGCTCCAATCAGGTTCCTCAAACTGCGGTCCTGAATAATGCATAGCTTGTCAGTGAACATAATAAGATAGGATTGTTTTTCTAATAATTGAGACACAGATAATAAATTGCATTTAAGAGCAGGAACATAAAGAACATGATGAAGAGTTAAATCATCAGACAAAACAACTCTTCCTTCTTTAGTAGCGGTCGTGCTCTTGCCGTTAGGCAAACCAACAGGTGAAGAAATATTAGATAAATCAATGAATAAGTCAATGTTACCAGACATATGATTCGAAGCTCCAGTGTCAATGAGCCACTCAAGAGAATTATACGTACCAAGTTTAGTGCTATCCGAAGAAGAACCCGACTTAGAACCCTTCACAACAGCCATGAGTTCCTTCCATTGAGCATCAGAAAGCGTAGGAACACTTCCACGATCAGAATCAGAAAGCGGCTCATTGCCTCCACGGGCATGACTACCAACAGAACCAGCAAAATCACCCTTGCCCTTACCAGTATAACGACCACCACGACCTCCACGACTACCGCGACCACCACGACCCCCATCAGGAAAACCATGAAGATCGTAACAATGATCTTTATCATGACCAAACTTTTTACAGTGACTACACTCTTTACGTTCCGAAGAACGTCCGGATGCCGTACCCGTAGCACTAAAACCAACCGTCGTAGCAGAAGAGGCCTCATGAGCCTCAGAAACAGATTGCTTACGCTCATCAGCAACAATTTTAGCATAAGCAGCATTTAAAGTAGGCAAAGGGTCACTCATCAACAATGTCGAAACAACAGTACCAAACTTCCTAGAGTCCAAACCAATACAAAACTGATGCAATATCTCAGTTTCATGCATTTTAGCATATTCTTTGGCAACGGAACAAGTACAAGCAGGTAATTTTTGATAACTAGACAACAAGTTCTGCAACTTGTTAAATTCACCATAATAGATAGCAACAGAACGACCCCTTTGCTTACAATCAGCAATAGCATGTTTAATTTCCAAAATACGAGGACCATTACCAAGGGAATAACGATCACATAAATCATCCCACAATGTTTTAGCATCATCAGGAATAATAACAGTAGAACGAATACTAGCATCAAGAGTATTATAAATCCAAGCAACAACAGTAGAATTAACAATACCCCATTGACGAGAATCGGGAGATTGAGAGTCGGGCTTGACAATAGATCCATCCACAAACCCAAGCTTACTCTTAGAACGAAGGTTGTTGCGGATAGACCGAGACCATTCTTCATAGTTGTCGACGGTAAGCAACACGGGACAAATCACCAATTGAGACCCTTCACTAGGGTGCAGATAATAATCAGTAAAAGGTTCGTACTTCTGTCCACCTTTCTCACCCATGATGAAGCAGACACACGCAACAACAACACACAAGACCAACACCAACGAAGCAGCAACAACAGCACCACACAACAGCACCAAACACACGCAACAACAACACACAAGACCAACACCAACGAGGCAGCAACAACAGCACCACACGACAGCACCACACACTAGTAGCACCAGCTGCACCACCACACACGATCGACAAACAAGTCGACGGAATCGCAACACGACGAGCAGGAACAACAACAGTAGGGCAGGATCGAAACCAACCCGTGAGAAAACAAGAACCAAAAACCGGGGAAAAAAAATAGAGGTAAATGAAGCCCTAATCTCACACTGTGCGGAAAAGAATGTGATGAAGAAACCAAGGATCGAAAAAAAATTCTCTAAATATTAGAGAGGCTGTGATACCATGTTAAACTCAAGAGAGATTGGAGAAAACGGCTTACTGTGTATTGATAATCACAACGATATATATAGTACAATACAGGGAAACCTAACTTGCCTAAAACTCCTAAGAGATATACATGCCAAATATACAATATATCAAGAATAATAACATAACCGACTTCTATTATCCTATGTGATAAATCTGGGGAGCATTGAGCAAGTGCATAAATGTTCTTAAAGCTGTACCCTTATCACTGCCTGTTGCAAACTTGAGTTGAGAGTCGCCTGAAGCAGCTTTATTTTGAAGCTTATGCAATAAGTTTCCTAACACCTGATTAAACTGATTAACATTATCAGTCACATTAATTAAGTTATACAACATAAAGGTAGGTAGTTGATCACTGATTCCGAGTATTGCACGATTTGCATAGCGCAGCATACAGTTGTCGTACCATCCAACAGCGTCCTTTTCTGAAGGACAGATCTGAGGAAGCATACTTACTGAATCATTGAGGCATTTATGGCAGTCTTGCACTATCACATCACCTCTACATAACGCGACGCCAGTAACTCGGTCAGGGTCCTGGCCGAACGAGAAATTGTAGAAGCCGGAGTTAATATTTGTGTTGGATAATATGGAAGAGAAGAGGGTGTTAAGATTGGCCTTGTATGTGCTTGTGTTGGTGTAGTGACCATAGGTGGTTATACAAAAATGGCCTATGAAATTTGGCTGGCAAATTGCATGGGAAATCAAGTGAAATTGAATAAGAATGTGAATATTGTGAAATTTGGATAATCCCATTTGTAAGTCTTACTGTTGTTTATACGAGACTTGCAAAATCATCTAATTAAGAGGCATCATGTATTCATGTGTAAATTGATGTGGTGGTACTGGTTCATAGGCAGAAAATTGAACATTTTTTAGGCGTGGAAACCACGTTGAGGGATGAGGGAACTTTGAAAAGTCAAAGTCAGCTAGTCAATATGAATTTCATGACGCATAAAAGGTCAACATTGTGGAAATATGTGGAAAAGCCATTTTGCATCGCTCCTAGGTAATTTGGACAATAGAGTTGTAACAGTAACTTGAACTGAGGAATCAACTCAAAATTGATGTTCCAAATTTGCGCAATTGTAATTATCGTTTTAATATAATTACACCCTTTCTGTCTCAAATTTGTTGCAATTAGTCAAAATTCATCAACTTTATATTCTTTTTTTTCTTTTACTACTTTGAGTTTTCATGTTAGTCGAGGTCCAATTGTCACCCTTTATATTCTAACTTTTCAATTGGTAAATATTATAAAAAGTCGGTCATTTTAATATATACATTGAAAGGCAAATTTTCTTTTATAAACTAGTTAAGAAAATATGGTCAAAGTGAAATTTGTAAATAGTACGCAGAGTGCCAGAGTCAATGTGGAACGGAAAAAAAGAGAGGAGGAAGTAAGAACTAAATAGATACTACCATATAGAAACCTTATTGACTTTTATAATTTTTACTATTAGCTATTTAGAGTTATTGATTGTCAAAAGTGTGTGGTAGTAACTAATAAGCGTGAAAAAACGAATGTTTTACGTTATAATTAAGGTGCTACAAAGGGAGTGAATGTTTAACTTTTTCAACTACAAAATTTAAGATTGAACCAGAACCAGAACCCGAACCCAGCCAAGTACCAACACAACCAAATTTCGAAATGACTAGGCCGAATTAATCTCAATTAAAGAGAAAATTTCTAATTAAATGCAGTAAATTGGGAGGGGGTGGAAGATTTTTTTTTTTTGACAGGAAAATTGTAGCGCTTTATTACTCAGTCAAGTTATCTGCAATTACAGAACTAAGTACCTCAGGAGGTACAACTTCTATCCAAACTCTTAAACCAACTAGAGACTTACTTAAATTGGCTAGTTTATGATCTACAACATTTCCTTTGGGGTGCAAGAAATTTAAAGAATAAATCATTTACTCAATCTCCAATATTGGTCAAGTAGATTTACTTCTGTTACATGACAGTGAAATTTAAACTAGTAAAGGGACGACTAATTTCTGGATAAAACTAGTTAGCTACTAGGAGTATACTTTATTACAAATCTTTATCTTATGAGATTTTTGCAGAGAATTATGTAAGTGAATAACCCATCTATCATCAGAAAACCAAATTTAAGAGTTCAGATATGTTTCATCAAATATTACTAGCTCATCAATAATTAATGTGCTCATCTCCGAACGTTATCGTGGATAGAGGTCAGTGATCGAATGCTCGTTGGATGAAGGATTCTCTAGCGGTTTGTCCCTAGCATCATCAATGTTGTGGTGCACGATGATACTAGCAGTATGTGTAACAAATGCAGGATGGGAAGGCACAGGAAGACTAAGAGAGTCGCTGCTAAGCATCAACACCACAGAAGACATAGTTGGCTGGTTTTCGACGCATTCTTGAACACATAACAAGCTCATGTGTATGCATCTTATAATGTCAGTCTGTGACCCTGTTGATAGTGTTGGATCCACAATATGCGTAGCTGTACCTTCTCTCCAATTCCTCCATACCTGCAACACATTATATAGATTATATATCAGTTGCCTGGACCACAATTCTGTTTCAGTTACAATCTGAAGAAAATTAGAGAGTTTCTGTTTCAGTTACAACCTAAGTTAAATTGATATTAGAAAAAAAAATAACAAGCTCATGTATATGCATCTTTTAACGTTCTGTTTTTTTTTTCCTTCGATTAATTTTGTTTGGATCAATAAGAAAGAAAATTTTCATTGATTTAATGATGAAGAATTACTTTCGGATTGTAATAGACTCTTCACTATAATGATCTAAATTGAATGTTTCCTTGTTCACAGAAAAAAAATGATGAAGAAATATATCAGACAACTTAGCGTGACTAGGAAAGCTTGAATACTCACAAAGCTTAAGAGGTCCTCTACAACATATTCACCATTTTGAGAGCCTCTATTCTTTCGACCTGTAATTATTTCCAAAACCAATACGCCAAAGCTATAGACATCGGATTTTAAGGAGAAGAATCCATGAAGTACATATTCTGGAGCCATATATCCGCTGCATAAAGGAACTTATATTAGATATATTAGATGCAGATTTTTTCCCAAATTCATATTTTTTCATATCACAGCAAAGTTCAGGAATGACTACTTAAATTGCCTAAGGAATACCTAATATAAAAGCATATAAATTCTAAATCAATTAACTTACTAGGTACCAACAACTCTGCTAGTGTTTTCTTGAGTTTGGTCAGCTCCAAATAACCTCGCCATGCCAAAATCTGCAATCTTTGGATTCATATCAACATCTAGAAGTATGTTGCTAGCTTTAAGGTCACGATGGACGATTCTTAGTCGAGAATCTTCATGAAGATATAGTAGTCCACGAGCTATGCCTGTTATGATCTTGTAGCGTGTTTCCCAGTCCAGATATGATCGCTTGCTTACATCTGCATGAAATTGACACTCATTGGGTGTAAATGCAATTCACCATTTTACAGTTCATCATACAAAATGCGCATTGCACCTGAGAATTAATGTCAAATGTCATGCTATAACAATAATGTGTAATCATCATACCGAACAAGAAGTGATCCAGGCTTGCGTTAGGAACAAACTCGTATATGAGAATTCTTTCCTTTTCTTCTAAGCAGAAGCCTAGGAGCTTAACCAGATTCCTGTGTTGAAGCTTAGCTACTAATAGAACCTCTGTCTTGAATTCACCGTCACCTTGTCCAGAATCTGTTGAAAGTCTCTTCACTGCAATTTCTTGTCCATTTGCTAAAGTTCCCTGTGCTCAAAAAACATTTTAATACAGTTAACACTCCCTAGTAGCACTCTCATTTCGCGGAAAAAGAACTGCATCCCCATTGCCCCCCTAGGTAAAAAGCTTTTTTCATTCTTAGCCCAACAATGAAGTTTTATACTGAAAGTTAGTCCACTTTTGCAGCCACTGCCCATCATAGCAATCAAGAGAAGGTTGCAATAGTAGTAGAAATAAGGCTATAAAAAGCCATAACAGGAAAAAGGAAGTCATTTTCTATCACTATCACTCCCTCCGTCTTTTTTTACTTGATACATTTTCCATTTATGGATGTCTCATTTAACTTGCTATACTTCTTTATCTAATAACCATGACCCACTACAAAGGACTACTATTATCCTTTGTTTTTGTCATATTCCCATAAACTTATGGTGTCCAGCACACATTTTCTCGTTTTCTAAATACTTGTCCCCAGAACAATGTAGCAACTAGTAACTAATTAGATGTATTATCAAACTTTTGCAAGTTTTGTTGAGTGTAATATCCCTTCCTCGTGATGGTTTAACTAAGTATGCAATTATAAGTAGTGTTTCTCTATCTAGAAGCTATAGAGTCGTTTCGCCAGAATAGCTGTGGGGTGTTTTGGCTAATTACGGTACTGCAGTGTCACATTGTAAGATGTAACCCATAATCCCAATATATAGATCAGTAGTCTATTGTTTTTTTGTAAATTGTAATGCAGTCAAATATATACCAGTGCGTAGAAATAACTGCTGAACTGCATAATATTGTACTATGTCTTCTGGGTCAAATTTCTACATTGTATATATCTTCAGAAACTAGTGCAATACCTTATAAACTGTACCAAATCCACCTCGGCCGACTTTATTAGCATCTGAGAAATTGTCTGTTGCCAATCTTATGGTGTCAAAACCAAATTGTAAAGACTGTAAACTTTTGCTTTCATCATATTCATCTTGATAGTGAGAAGGAGACCCTGAAAGAAAAGATTAAAAAAATTTGGATGATTACCAAATAGTACTCCCTCATTCCAAAAATCTTGTATTTTGGTTTCTATAGGTCAAAGTTTTTATGTAGATCAAACTTTGACCATAAATTCACTAATATATAAGAAGTAGCATTTGTCAATTGGAATAATGTTAGTTTCTTTATCTTCTTTTGATGTACAATTATAGATTTTAATGGTCAAATATGTGTTTTAATTGGAGATCATGAAAAAGACAACGAGAGTACATATCACATTCCTTTACTTACCTTCAACTCTTTTCCGGGGCTTTCTACACAAAAACCAGAAGCCAACTGTAAGAGCAACAATCAAAGCTATTGGAACTGCGATTCCGATAGCAATCTTTGCTGTGTTGCGCTCCCATTTCCTACAAAATAAGGTACGAGTGAAGCTTATGCACAACTCTGCACATTCTTTGTCCACCAATTTTATACCATATAGATAATCAACAAAGGCCAATCAAAAAAACATTCCATCATACTGTAGTATGGTGTTGCACATAACTACAACAATTTACATGATTCAAATGTAAATAGAATTCAAAGCTCATGATCAAAAGATTTTGTATATAAAACCTTATATGTTCGTCATCAGTGTTACAGTAAGACATCGAACAATGAGCAACATAGCTCAGAATTCAAACATAATTTATGGGCTTGTTTGACAATTAGCGGATAGTTGTTGGCTGTTAGCTGATAGTATTAGCTGATAGCGGATAGCTGATTGTATAAGTTGATTTGACTAGCTGATTGCATTAGGTGTTTGTATAAAGGTGTTTGGTAAATAGCTAATAGCTTATTAATACATAATTGTGTAAAATGACCTATAATGACATGTACATAATCCATTGTTGTACTTTTTATTGTTTATTAGTGTAATTTTTAAAAACTTTAGGACATAAATGTAAGGAAAAATTGACACAGGCAGTCCCAACTATGACCGGTCCGCCATAAAAGGTCCCAAGTATGGACTATTTCATAGCAGGCCTAACTTTTGCATGCGTTTGACATGCGTGGGCCTTCCAGGTTACTCACCGGTAGAAACCGGTAGAACCCATCACATGATCTCCAATCTTCTTCTGCACGTGTTTAGTTATTAAAAACCCCATATTCCCTGTGCTTCCATTTTCTTCTTCTTCAACCTCCTCCTTTCTGCAATTTCCTCTTTTCAAATCTCCAATCTCCTCTCTAATTTCTTCTTCAATGGCAACGCAAAAATCAGGTGGATCTGGGTCCATTAATTCAAGAGCAAATTTAAGGATTCTTAAGAGACTTAAGTTGTTGAGATTTTTTCTAGTGACACAAATGGTCTCAATGTCGACCTATGGTGGAACCGTGGAAGTCATGGCAGATTGAAAAACGCTATCACAAAGATGGCTGACGCGTCTTTCATAAAATTACAAGTATAAAATTACTTTATGCCCTGTTTGGAACCTAGAATTTCATTTGAAATTCTGGATTTGGCTAAAATAAAGTGTTTGGAAAACCGTCAGATTTGGATTTGAAATTCATCTGATTCCATGGATATATATCAACAGGGTCAAAAGTGAGAATTTCAAATGCAATCTTATGAGATGTTATTTCAAATCCCATTTTTTGCTCTATGTGTCAACTGATCCATCTTCATCCTTTGGCTCTCTCTTTTTTTGTGCTTCATTGTTATATTGTATATCTCTCTCTCCTCCTGCAAGTTGTATTTTTCTCTCTCCTCCCCGCCATTTCTTTATTCTTTTCCTCAGCCACTGCACCAATATTCCACCTCTGCGTCTTATCTATTTTCGCCGACATTAAAATTGCAGATCTGATAACATGTTTTCATCAAAATTTATATTGATGCCTTGAGTTACATATAGAAGCAATTATTTCTCATAATCTGGTGGACGAGAGAAATGAGAAAGTTCTTATTTGTAATTCCCAATTTTGGAAATGAAATCTATTCACCTTCCAAACAACCCAAAGAATTTGAAATTATGAATTTAAAATTTATTAATTTTGCCAAACAAATGATTTGAAATTGAATGTTGAAATTTCAATTTCCAAAATTGAAATGAAGACATTGAAATGAAATGTATGATCCCAAACAGTACCTTAAGTTGTTTTAACTTCTCCGCTTCTGATCTGTAAAAGATGAACGAAAATTATTTCATCAAACAGAATAGCCGAATACGTTTGGTTTTCATTTCTCATGAAATCAGCGAAAAACCGAAAACATAAAACACCACCAAATGGCTTGTAGTTTGTCCATATTTAGTTTCTAAATGTTCAAAAAAAATTGAAAACAAAAAAAACAAAATAATAAAGAACATGTCCATAATTTGGTTTTCCCGTTTATATGTTGAACATTTGAATATTCTGACTCCATTCCTATAAAAATCAGTTTCCTTGTGCATCACTTCAATTTTGGAAGCGACTTAATTGAAGTGTTAACCTTTCGAACCATAGGAAAATAATAATTCTTGATATATCACTTGCATGTCTATGCATATAGACCTCTTCCTTGTGTGGATTAAGTTAAGCTCAGGCTTCACTAAAAGATGAATTTTAATCAAAAGTTAAGGGGAGTGGCTTTCAAGGATGGCAGAGGAGGGGGGTTCGGAGTGGCAGAGGAGGGGAAAAGGGTGGCAGTCTGGCAGGGGAGCAATGAAAATTTTGCAAGGAGATTGTAATAGAGAAAGAAAAAAAAAGGGGGGGAAAATCATTTAATGACTTAAACATCCGGTCACCAGTTAACAAGGCCCACGCATGTCAAACGCATGCAAAAGTTGGGCCTGCTATGAAATAGTCCATAGTTGGGACCTTTTATGACGGACCGGCCATAGTTGGGACTGCCTGTGTCAATTTTTCCTAAATGTAATTGGCCCACTCATCCCCAAACCTCTAATGTCAAAAAGCTTATCCCACAGCTTTTTCAAAAAGAGCTTTTTGGGCCCAATCAACTAAATAAAACCTCTATTTACCAAACACTCAAATTAGAGGATTGACTAGTCATATCCTCTAAACCTCTAGTTTTACCTCAAACCTCTCTTTACCAAACAAAGCCTGTGATTTTCCTTACAATTGTGGTTGGTAAGTCTCACAAGACGACAATTGATAGTAACTTTTCTGTAATGAAATAAAAATATTTCTAAGGAATACATAAAGTTAATTCAATAAAAAATAGACTATAACATAATATACGGAGTATAGAAAGATAGAATTTGGGATACATATCATAACATACAGCAATATATTAACACAAATTCTTCGATTGCAATCGAAAAGGAGAAGAAGAATGTTGAAAGTACTTGAAGAAGAATGTGTGTTTCAGCGGTAGAAGAGGGGAAGACGATTTTGACGACGTTTCCGGAGCGGAGAGGAAGGCGGTGGAGCGGCGGAAGTAGGAGCGGAGGGCGGGAGGTAGAAAGCCTAGAAATGAAGGTTTTCGCTGTTTCGTCGGTGGTTAGCCATTGTCGGACCTTCATTGATGAACTTGTTTCTAGATGTTGCTTGAATTTGTGCATTGGTTTTTTTCTTGTTTGGGGGAACGCGGAAAACAAATGTATGAGTGTGGTTTTTTTTATTATTAGTCATGGTTTTGGCTTAATAATTAGGAAAATTTGATAGAAACAATCTTTTATAAGTAGATTTTTGTAAGAAACAACTTTTTAAATTCTTTTTTATTAAGAGAAATCTTAAATATAAGAAAACTTTGTCAAAAGAAACCTAATGATGTTATTCCGGTGTTGACCAATACTTTCGGTATTGATTCAAAGAGAGAACGAAGCAGGTTAGTTTTTATAGTGACTGAAAAAAGGGGGTGGAAATTAAAAAAAAAAAGAGGTCAATTACCACTCTAATCTCTAATCGGTCAACGTTGGAAATGGCTTTGTCAACTTAGGGAAACTAGGTAAGGTTGATCTCTCACAAAAAAAATTAGTTTAAGGTTTTAATTTGCAAACAAATTTATAAAAGGTTGCGTCTGAGAAAAAAGACATTATTATTAAAGGTTGCTTCCCGCAAATTTTCCGGATCTTTAACTGAGTCAATGCCGGAAAATATAGGTCAACGCCGGAAATAGTAGCATCATTAGGTTTTTTTTTTAACAAAGATTTTTAGATTTAAGGTTTCTCTTGACAAAAAAAAAATTAAAAGGTTGTTTCTGACAAAAAGTTACTTATATAAGGTTGTTTTTTACAAATTTTTCTAATAATTATGGTCTTTGAGTTGATGATTATGGTTTTCTTATTAATAGTGATGGTTTTTAAGTCAATAGTTTTGGTTTGAGAGTTAATAGTTATGATGGTATTTAATTTTAAGTTACATTTTTTTGAGTTGATAGTTACAATTTTATAGTTAGTTATGTTATTTGGGTAATTAGTTATGATAATTAACTTAATATTTATGTTATTATTATTATAAGTTATGGTTTTCAGGTACTAAGTTATAGTATTGGTGACTTGGTCTCATATACGGGCTTTGGGTAGATAGTTATAGTTTGTTGTACCACTCTTTTAACATTTAAGACTATAAATTTGTTCTATTCACCTTATCTTTAGTCCTTATAAGAAAAAAAAAATAAGTTCAGATAAGGTCAAATACGTTTAGATAAGTTCAACTCATCAAATATAAGGTTTGACACAGTCACAAAATAAAATCTAATAAGTTTAGATAAATTTAGATAAGAATTAATTGGATCTATAAGTTAAGACGAGTTTAGATAAATTCACATAAGCAAAAATAAATTGAAAAGAAAAGACCCTATGTTACTATATATCCAAAAAAATATGCGAAGGTATTTGAGGGATTTATAGAGGGAATATTTACCTGTAGAGATGGAGGAATTAGATGATGATGGAGGAGGGAATAATGCTGGCAATGGCGGAGGAGGGAATAATGCTAGCGATGGTGGAGGAGGACTAGGCAGGTTATAAAACAGGTACATCTCATATCTAATCGCACAACTTGGTCCTGTAACTCGTGATCCCTGTTTACTACCGCAACAATTTGGAAGTAAACGAATTAATGAGCCAAGACAATTGATGCAACTCTGAACTCCCAAATCTGGAGAACATTGAGCAAGTGCGTAAACTCTATCATAGTCTCCAACATTAGCTTGTCCTGTTGCGAACTTTAGAAGAGAATTGCCTGATGCTGCTTCACTTTGAAGGCTGCCAAGTAGATTTCCGAGCACCCGGTTGAACTCATCAGCATTGCTCACGTTATTTACGTTATTCAAAAAGAAGACATGTTGCACGTCACTGATTCCCAAGATGCTGCGATTTGAGTAGCGCAGCATACAGAATTCGTACCACCCGACAGCCTCCTTTTGTGTTGGGCAGACTTGAGGAAGCTTATTGGCAGAGTCATTTAGGCATCTATGGCATTCTTGGGCTGTTATGTCTCCTCTGCATAAAGCAATCGCGTTAACTGTATTGGGATCATGGCCAACAGATAAATTGTAATAGCCGGAATCAGTTTGAGTGTCGGATGATATGGAGGAGAGGACGGTATTGAGATTGGCCTTGTATGCGCTAGTATTGGTATAGTTACCGTATGTGTCAATGCAAAAATGATATGTAAAATCCGTTTGGCAAATTGTGATGGAAACGAAGTAAAATTGAATAAGAAGGTGAAGAAAATATACTTTGGACATTCCCATTGTAAGTCTTCCTCTTGTTCCTCTGCCATCTGAGGAATATAGGATATATACTTGTATAGTTGTATATCATTCCAGAATATGTTTCCAAATTTATAAGGTCAAAGACGTGTTCAAAAATGACGACCAACACAAAATTAAATAATATGTTCCGGTATGAATGACATAGAGATTTTTATGTAAGGAACCACAGCAGATGGATAAATTAATGTCAACTAGCCAGAGAGTGGGAACCACCAGTACTATAGTGTGCGATGGGAACTAGCTAGGAAAGTGCAAGTAATTAGGTGTTATTTTGAAAAAAAACCACAATGTGCCAAGACACAAGATTTATATCAAAGTAACAAAAACAGGCATGATAGTCTATGTATTACTCCCTCCATTTTTTTTAATTTCCATATTGTGTTATGCACAATAATTTAGGCAAAGTAATACTTTTTTGTGGAAATAGAGAAAAATAAATATAATATTATTACTTTATAGTGGGTCAAGTAGCGCAAATAAGGAAAGTTTAAACAATGTAGCTGTAACACCCGACCCATATAGAGTCGAATATATTGTCACCAATGCACATCTAGGGCCAAAAACCGTCCTCAATAACCAACACAAGTTCTTCCGGCGCATTTTGTCCTCACTTATGCGCACACTGAGAAACTTGCCAGGATGTCACCCATCTCAAGACTGCTCCTAGACAAATACGCTTAACTGTGGAGTAACTAAGGAAATGAGCTCCCTAAAAGAAAGATGCATCTTGTTGGAATGAGTAGCCTGCTAAATTCTTTTATGTATTACCCCTCATGATTGCTTTAAAAGGATTTAGCTAAAAGGATTTAGCAGGCAACTCATTCCAACAAGATGCATCTTTCTTTTAGGGGGCTCATTTCCTTAGTTACTCCACAGTTAAGCGTATTTGACTGGGAGTAGTCGAGGGATGGGTTACCTCCTAGGAAGTTTCTTAGGGTGCGCATAAGTGGGGACAAAATGCGCTGGAATAACTTGTGTTGGTTATTGAAGACAACTATTGGCACTTGTAGGCGTGTTTTTATTTCGCCTACGCGGTGTGAGCGCGTATTTGACTACCCCATTGTAAAAAGTTTTATTGAAAAATATTTTGAAGTCGCCAACAAGTCTTTAAAGGAAGACTCATAAACCTAATTGTAAATTTAGAAATCGTAGGGATAAATTAGGGACTTATCCAATGTAGATTTCCCCGTCCTGATTCTATAGATGGTCATGAACCATAGAATGAGTTCGGGGGTGAGGATACGAACACGGTCATAATGAACCATATTCGCCTATTGCTGGCCTCTACTAAATACCGATTCATGTTAATTTTTATGCAATAGAATAACCAAATAATATTTTCATGCACCCTAAAAATAATTTAGTCTGGATTGGTTCAGGAAACACATAAAAGACTATTTTTTAGTGATATGTTATTAGGCAATCAAATTACATGGAACCTAGCAGGTTGTCCAAATTATCTGATTAATATTAGAACAGTTCTTTAGTTCTTGATTAACAATAATAACATGTGGTGTAATATCCCGAAAATTTAAACTTACTTAACTTAAACAATAATAATTAGTGGTTAAATTTTTCCTTTAATTATAAATTATGACTGAAATTTGTTACTCTATATCCAAGTAATGATAGCAAGATATATAGTTCTTTAAATAAATATATGTTGTATGTATTACAAGAATTGCAAATATTAACAAGTGAGGGTGAGATTAAATAATAACATTAGAAAAAAAATAAGAAGAGAATTGATAAACAAATTAATTACTAAAGTTTTACAAAGTACTTCTAATCAAATGATGGTGTGAATAATAAGGAAAGAAAAGGAGAAAGAAAGAAAGATTAATAAATAAAAAATTAAAATAAAAAGGAAAACAGTGACTTGAGTTTTTGCCCAACTTCTTTACTTTTCTTCCTCAGAAAAACCCGACCATGAATTTTTAATTCAGATGTAGTTTTCTTGCAACAAAAAAACTCAACTTCAATTAAAAACTTCAATTCAAACCAAACCCTCCCAAAAATCCAATTCTTTTGGCAATTCAACCAACCCAATGCACAGAAATTAGACCCCCAACAATGGCTATAAATATATAGCCATAGTTGCTCCACCATTCATCACTCACTCACCATTCACCACTTTACTACAATACCTCGCCGGAAATTGCCCCATTCCTATCGGAAAACGCCACCTAAAACAACCCCCTATTTTCACAACACACATCACTTCCTCTCTCCTCTGTTTTCGGGTCAGTCACCACACCCCCACTGCAGCACCGCCGCGCGGCCTCCACCTGTGACCACCAGCGTTTCCCACTGCCGTTGAATCCACCACTCGCCGAAACCCAGCCGCGTCTCTCTCCTCTCGCCCACTCTTTCTCTCCCTTTCTCGTGCTTCTTCTCCCTCCTCGTTGCACCGACGAGCCACCCCCAGCACCGCCGGATTCCGCACCTTCCCACCGCGTCGCCTCGCCACTACTGCCGGAGCTCCACCACGACGCCAGCCAGCCTTCCTTCCCTCCTCTGTTTCTTTGTCGTGACTGCTCAGTTGAGCAGAGGTATGAAAATACCCCTCTAACGTTATATTTGTGTGATGTTGTTTTAATGGTTGAGCCCAAAGTACCTTTAGTTAATTAGTTTAGTATTGGGCCTAAAAACTAATCTGCCTTGGTAGATCATTTTTTTTAGTTTTATTGATAGCCTACCTTTGTTGGGCATAATAGATTGAATACTTTGTTTAAACTATATCTCTAATTAATTACCCTAATCAAGCCATAAGAACTAAACTAAGTTATTTATCATCATCCACCCTATTTTATAATATGAAATTTGTAAATAAACAGGAGAAATCCTTAAGTTTTCATATTAAGTTACGAGTTCATGACAACTTTTTAGGAATATGTTAGAAATCATTTTTTTAGTTTAATATTAATCTTGGATATACGTATAACGTTATGAAATAAACGCGTAACCTTTAGTTTAATAATAATAATAATAATAATAATAATAATAATAATAATAATAATAATAATAATAATAATAATAATAATAATAACTAGAGGTCTAAATGGTAAAATAAAGTGAATATTTATATTTTCGTTACCAAATTCTATTGGTTAGATTAAAAGGAAAGGATATTACAACTTCCCCGGCTTCAAGATTATTAAGCAGGAATCGAGATAACATCTATTGCTAACCCACGATCCCCTTCGAAATGTGTTTGTGAAATGATGTTTATAATTATGTTAAGGATTTTGTGATGTGATTCTTTATATGGATTGTGGGATACTTAAATTATTTTCGAATGAGTTTCGTAAATGATGATCTTATGAGTTATTGATGCTCAAGTATGATTCATGAAAGATCTATTGCTTATGCCGATGAATGCTAAACAAATGAAACATGATAAATAAAAGTGAAAGAGGATCTGGCAGTATAATGTTACACTCATCTACTTTATGGCCGTGCACGTACCTTCGCACCCGCCGTACACCATTAGAGGAAAAAAGCCCAAGGGATGCGGTCAAAAGGAGCCCAAGGGCTGCGTTTTTTGACTGCAGCCATTGGACTAGCAGCCCTTGGCATTTAGGAAGGGTTGTGGTCAAGGCAAAAACTGCAGCCCTTGGTGGGTTAAGGGTTGCGGTTAAGGGCCAAAACCACAGCCCTTGGTGAGTTAAGGGCTGCGGTTTTGGCCCTTAACCGCAGCCCTTAACCCACTAAGGGCTGCGGTTTTTTTTGTCCTAAATGTTCCCAAACAGTTATATATATATATTAGTATCATAAATTATGTTTTTTTACACAAATATAGAGAAAATAATAACAGATTTACATTAGTTTGAGGCTGCCCTCAAGTGTTCGAATTGCAATATATGAGCAGGATCACAAACACAAACTAGCATTACAACAACTTGATCGGTCCCCTAGGTGTCGTTACTTCCTATGGTTCCGGGTCAAGAATAAAATCTCCCTAGTCTAACTAACTAGCCTAATAAGGTAGTATAGCGTAGTAAGGGGTCGTATCCACGGAGAAGCAAGGGGTTTTACACTTAGTTCGAGATGCAATCAATTGACGGGAGTAAAAGAAAAGGGGTTTGAGTTATCAACTAGACTACCTAAGGAAGATAAAATAAGAGTGATTAATCAATAAGACAAACACTAGGGAGAGGGGGAATCATGGAACTCACAACAACGATTTCGACAACATTTGGTGGGCAATGGATCAAATCTAATGAGGGTCTTGGTCCAACATCAAGAGGTCACTCTCGCACACCCCTCAACACCGCCTACCCAACCCCGCCTTTGAGGTCGTGGTCTACCCATCATCAAGTCATCACCAATATCAAGCTTGCTCTCACATAACCCAATATTAGCACAAGATTTAAACATAAAGGTGATCAAGTTTCATGCTTTAACAATAAAATACCTTGATTCGAGCATCAAAAGAACGATCACCAAAGCCAACCAAACATCATTCAAAATCATCACAAAGTCCCATTATCCCCCTTCCCTAGCAAGAAATCTAGCCTAGGAAGGAGGAGAACATAGTAAGACTAGTAAAAGCAACAATAAAAGGAGCAAACATACTAAAACTACTAAGCATGATTAGTGAAAACGAGAAAGATTGAACCTTTGAGCAATAGACTACTAAGACTAGTCAAGGCAAGTATAAACTAATTTAAACAAGCATAAAACTAAACAAATAACCAAAAATAAGCTAGGAAATAAGGATTAGGGACTAGAAATTACCAAAAGATTGATGCTTTGATTGAATAAGATGAAGACAAATGTTGAGTTACAACTTTCTCTCTCCTAAGAATGTGTTTTTCCCTCTCTAATTAACCTAGAATAGTGTGCCCTTTCTTTGAATCCTCTTTTCTGGAATTAAAAGCCTACCCTAAAATGTCTTAAGAGAGGGTATTTATACCCCTCACAAATACAACTTAAAGGAGGGGCAAACAGCGAAATAAATCGGGAGCTGAACCATTCAGAGCTCCCGCTCCATGTGTGGAGCGCGAGCTTTGAATCTTAATGGAGAAATTTCATCAGCAGGTCGAAGCTCCCGCTCCATGCGTGGAGCGCGAGCTCTGAGCAGTCGAAGCTCCTGCTCCATGTTTGGAGCGCCAGCTCTGAGCATAGTGGAGATTTTTTAGCAGCAGGCCGAAGCTCCCGCTCCACGAGGTTGGAGCGCCAGCTTCAAATTCTCGGCAAAATTGCTTGTATACAGGGGAACTCGGAGCTCCCGCTCTGAATGGTGGAGCGCCAGCTCTGGCTCTGCTTCTACCCTCCTTTGCTATTTGAAGCTTTATTTCTCCATCCAAAGGTTCCCTTTTGCCATTCCAAGCTTCGACAATCTCGATTAGGCCGCTACGGAACCTAAAAGAAGACAAGAACAAGTCATAGCATAGGGTGTTCACAACATTCAATCTTCGCATGAAGAGAAAACAACCTACAACTCCCAAAAAAAAACTGAAAGTGCATAGAGCTAATAGAATCACTAACATTGAACAAAGCTAAGCTAAATAGGCATAAAAATGGACTAAACAAGGGCTTAATTAGGGTGGAGAGAGGCCATAAAAGCGGCCTTAAAAGCCACTTATCAAACTCCCCCAGACTAAGTCCTTTGTTCGTCCTCGAATAAAGAGAAAGCAGTAAAGTCTGTACACTAACTCACTTTCGTAGGAATCACGGTCAATTTTAGCATAAATGACAAGCCCTTTAAACCTCAAAGTCGCCTAGGAGGACGAGTGTGCTCTCGTAAGGGTTTTCTAAGAGTTTGACGCATAACTCTAGATCTTAGAATCCAAGGCAAATCAAAAATAAATAAACCAAAGAAAATAAAATGGTGCTCTTAAGTGAGATTTTGACGAGAAGCAAGCGCAAATGGATGCAAGAATTTCTAGACATTAAAAGTAAGCATGCTCAAAGATGTCCATAGGTTGATTAAAACATACCATACACTAAGCATAGAGAACTAGACAGAGCACATTTCCTCAAATTCTACAACCATACATACCGCGTTCTCTCAACTAGTTTCAAATTCGCCATTCAAGGTAGCTTCTCTAAACTCCGGAGAATGGAGCCGATAAATGTAATAAGAAATAGAACAGGAGAAGGTTACTCGACATCTCGACATAGCACACTCGCTCAATAGGCTTGATTCCAATCTTCCAACACCGACAATGACTCAAACCTCTAAGGTCAAAAGGACTTTTAGGGTGGAAACGTAGGCTAGGGGTAAAGGGTGTGAATAAATTTGGATAGTGGTGCTCAATTCAAATATAGTGAAGCTTTAGTAGGAGCGAAAGAGCTAAATAACCATGAATCACAAATCATATTCAACCATTTAGGGATAAGTTTCCCCCAAACTTATTTGAAAACATAACAATAAAAGAACTATTTTGGATTTTCTTTTTTTTTCTCCCCCTTTTTTTTTTGTTTCTTTTTTTTTTTGAATTTTTTTTTCTTTCCACCTTCTTTGACTTTGGGTGGCTTTTTCTATGAAGTTGCAATTGCATTTATTCAAGAATATACACAAAATTTCCACTATACCACAAGAATCTCATCATTTTCATTTCCCCTTATTTGTTTCAAATATCACTCAAGACAATCGCTCTAACTTCACTATTCACTACAAGGGTGAAAAATAAAACAAGGAGGCAATTGACTTGTATTGAGGTAATCAAAGAAAGGATAAGGCTCAAAGGGTTGAGAGGAAGGGCATATGCAAATAAAAACAAAACCAAGAAAAAGAGAAAAACAAGAATAAAAAGCCTAAAACTATAAAAAAAATAGTCACCGAAATGAACGCCTTTATCTTTCCCTAGAGTGGCTCGGTCGCGATCTAAGATAGATTAGAGTCAAGTTCTCGATAAAAGTATGCGATGTCGAGGATCCATGCACTCAAAATAGATGTTGGGGCTTTTTTGAAAGTCCTCACATGGGGTTATCAAGCAAATGCTACCTTTAAGGTTTCAAATCACTAGAGAGAGCAACACCATCATACCACAATCCATGAATTAAGGTTTTGTGCTCTCAAAAAGTTCTAACCGCTACCTTAACATAGAGTATCCTAAAATCAACCATGAACATCTCAAAGCATGCGGACTTCTAACATCTAGGAATAAAAGCATTCAGAAGAGTGGAGCTTCAATGATATTGTTCTCAACTCAAGAGCAAAAGAAATAATTAAAAGAAAAATTTGCCTTGATTCGTACGTTTTTTTTTGTTTTTTTGTTTTTATTTTTATTTTATAGCAAGAGATGAAGGCAAGTAGGTAATGGCACATAATCAACACAATCACAAAAATTTAGCACTTAAACCCAGGTGGTGTTCATAACCACCAATGTAAAATTAAAGCCAAGCAACCTCGAACGATCATCTTCTTTCCTAAAATATCCTAAAACTAAGCAAACAAGTAACTAAAAGGGAGTTGGAACGATCTCACCCATCATTGAAGCAATAAAGGCCAAATGCAATATCCGAAGCAATGCTCTTCTCACCTTGACTTCATCCCCGGATGCTTGCTATGAAAGGTCATCAACTCAAAAGAAAGATTAGTTCCAACAAAAGTATATACAAAAGGGCAAAGAAAAACAAATCTAGCTTAACACATAGCTCAACAATTCCTTAAGATTGCAATTCCCCGAGCCATGACCCCTAAAATTGCGCCCCTACATAAAAAAAAATGCAAAGTTCACCCCCCCCAACTTGAATGGAAAACCGACCTCGGTGAGCCCAAGGAATAGAGAAAAAGAGGGGATGAGGGGCGATTCATGGGGCGATCTAAGATCCACTTGGCCCGTCCTCATCGGGGCGGCGCCAATCATAAGCAAGATCGATCGGGGTCCCATCCTCACGCAAGGGGGGACCATGGGGTTCCCAACCGCCGTTAAAGTTAGGAGGGAAACCCGAGTACCCCGTAAAGGATGGGTCATGGCTATGTTCCGGTGGGATGTATCTATAGGCGGGGTCGCCGAAATAGTCACACCCCCCGGGCTGGGTATAATCATATGGGGGAAAAGTGCGCCGCTCCCTAATTTGGGAGGATGGACCCTGCCAATAGGGGTAGACTGGCTCACAAGGCGTGCCATCAATGTGCTCCTCTCCCCAACTTGGCACTGGCCCTAGCTGTGGAGGCCAATAGGGATGGTTAACTGGCGGGGCGATTTGTCCTTGCTCCACAAAATGGTTGAAAAGCAAAGAATTTTGGAGCGCCATCCCCTGGTTGTTGGCCTCCAATTGGCCCACTTGCAAACTTAAGTTATGAAAAGCATGTTCAATGTTAAAACTAGAAGGGTAAGAGTGGCTCATACCTCCCTCCTCAAGGGAGGGGTGACGTTCGTGCTCCACTCGTTGCGGCCTTGGTTGGCGTTGTTGTTGTTGTTGATGTTGCTGCTGATGTTGTTGCCTTGCTCGGTTTCTTCTTTCAATCTCATTCGGATCAAGCTCCGAAGCATCAATCTCCTCAAATGGGACTCTCCATGGATTAGGGGTGTTTGCTGGGGGTTCGGTCATGAATCTATTTGGGATCTTGCACCATATTGCACCCTTGATCAACCAAAAGGTAGCTCTAGATGTCTCTTTGGTGAATTTCATGTTCTTGAGGTGATCAAGGTTTAGAACCGACCCATAGCTCTCCGGCTCCATCTTGACAAGTTGCTCTTTGTACCCGAGCCTATAAGCAATCCATGTCACCATCCCTCCCAATTGGATGGGCCCTTTCATTCTTGTGTCTTGCTTGATGGTGAGCATCCTCGTGGCAAGCAAGAAACCCAAGTTAACATTGTCGGCCGGGTTATTTTGATCTAGCAACCTTCTTCCTTCACTTGCTCTCCATAGCAAATGAAGTTCTTGGTCGCTCATTTTTCCAAGATCGTGCCGGGAGAAGAAACAATACACCAACATCCTATGGAAATACCTCAATGCGCCATGATGGATTTCCGAGGCTTTGGATGAGTTAGAGAGGAAGTCCCTAGACCCATCAGTTATCCTCTTCCACCAGGCTTGCATATCATAGCCTTCAATACCATACCCAGAACAATCATACACCTCTGCTCTTGGATCCCAACAAAAACACTCATTAAACTCTGCGAGACTCATGGTGTGTTGGTGGTTGAACAACTTAAATTTAATCTCAAAGGCATCCCCTGCCTCCGTAGATGTTCTCTTGAATTCAAAGCTAGCTAAGAATTCTAGAGTTAGGGTGCGGTAGGTGAGGGGAGGTTGTGCGGGGTGGTTGTAGGTCTTATCTGTGGTAATCCAATCATTTGGGATTTGGTTTTTAAGGAACGGGGCAAAACCGAGTGTACGGGCAAGGTCGCACACTTTGTCATCAATCCCGAGGTGGAAACAAGTTATATGATCATAGAAAAGGGTTTGTTTCACCTCCCTCTTCTCAAGCTCACGAAACCTTGCTTTGTGTTCGGGTTTGGTAAGGTTGACACTGTAGGAAGGTGAGGTGCTAGTGCGAGGTCTTTTTGAACCCATTACAACAGTATCAATAATCACCAACAACAACAATATCAACCAGCAAAAATGACCAACAATACCCAAGGGTTGTAGAATCCAAGGATTTTCCTCAACAACCACAAAAACTCCACAGTGTCTCCAAAAATTTGCACAAATAATCAACAATAACACCACCACAATCACCAATTAATCAATTTCAAGTACAAACTCAAACCAAAACACCTAATTTCATCTAAACACAAAAATTCCAATGGAAACCCTAACAAAATCAAGCACAAGTACTCAAAAATAAGCAATATGAACTTGATTAGGAGAGATTTTACCACAATTAGAACCAAATCCTTCCTCTTGTTGTGCAAAGTAGAGTAAATTCGAGTGAAATCCGAAGTTGCCCAAGCAAAAACCCGAATTGATGCTAAGAGTGGAATTTGGAGTGGGAAATTTGGAATAGAAGTGAGAATGTTGAGTTGTTGGGTGTTTTTGAGAGGGATTTGAGTAGTATTGATGAGTAAAAGTGGTAATTTTTGGAGGGTTTGTGTGGAATGTGGGTGGTTTGAAGAGAGAGAGAGGGTTTGAGGGTTTGAGTGAGAGAATGAGAGAAAGAGGAGGTTTTGAGCGTGCCTATTCTCTTCAGGACAGGAACTCGAAGCTCCCGCTCCAACCCCAGAGCGGGCGCTCTGCCAGGCGCTGGTGAAAAATTTTTTTTTTTTCAAAAAAAATCGCTCGAAGCTCCCGCTCCACCATTCAGAGCGGGCGCTTTGACCAGAGCGGACGCTCCAATCGTGTGGAGCGGGGGCTCTGAATCCCACACTTGCACACTTTTTCACCTTTCCGATAGAGCGGGCGCTCCAAGGTTTGGAGCGGGAGCTCTAAATTTTCGGCATTTTGTTTGCAGCATCGGAGCGGGCGCTCCAAATGTTTGGAGCGGGAGCTCTGAATCCACCCCTTAACCATTTTTTTTCTTTCCGATAGAGCGGGCGCTCCAAGGTTTGGAGCGGGAGCTCTAAATTTTCGGCATTTTGTTTGCAGCATCTGAGCGGGCGCTCCAAATGTTTGGAGCGGGAGCTCTGAATCCACCCCTTAACCATTTTTTTTCCTTTTCGATAGAGCGAGCGCTCCAAGGTGTTGGAGCGGGAGCTCTAAATTTTCGGCATTCTTCATCATAAGAGGCGGCATTTAGAGCGGGCGCTCCAAAATATTGGAGCGGGAGCTCTGATCCCACTACTTAGCCGATTTCTTTTTCTCTTTTCCTGCACACATACACAACAAACCACACCCTATGGGGGTTTAAAGTAGCCCAAAGTGAGATGTAAGACTTAGCTTAAAACTCAACTCAACTATTGGTTAGATGAGCTGAGAAGCCGTGCCTCGTATTTCTCAATCAAACTAATATCCACCCCCTCCCGTGGGAAAAATCCTCCGGATTTTACAATCCACCAAAACAAAATCAAAATCAAAGTTCAACAATAACAAAATATAAACCATATATACAAAGGTGCTTGATTTATGGTCTTAAGCTAGACCTCTTCATCCTTCTCAAATGGCTTCGGGAGATGAGTCGGTTGGAACCGACTCGAGCATCAAACAACCAAGTTTTCCAATTTGTTCCTTATCGAAATACTTCTTGATTCTTTGGCCATTTACCATGAACCTAACTCCATCCTCACCTTCCAATTCAAACGAGCCATAGGGAGTGACCTTGGTGATAGAGAATGGACCGGACCACTTAGACTTCAACTTTCCGGGGAAAAGACGGAGGCGTGAGTTGAATAAGAGAACTTTGTCGCCAACCTTGAAGTCACGATCTCTTCCCAACAACTTGGTAGGAGGCTTAGAACTCTCCCCCTTGGCCATGGTTTGGATCAATGGGAGCTCATCTGTGTTTTCTTGGGCATCCGTATGAGCTTCATCAAGTTGGTTTTCAATCTCCATGGCCTCTCTTGATTTGTCCACCCCCTCATAATTAACAATCTCCGACTCCACCAAGTCTACTCTCCACACCTTCTCCACCATAGGTTGCTTCAAGGTTTTCGAAAACTCAAACATAACTCTTTCATCGGCCACCTCACAAGTGATCGTGTTGTTCTTGCAATTAATCACGGCTCCCATTGTTTTAAGAGCCTCCCTACCAAGGATAAGAGGAGTATGAGGGTCCTCCTCCATATCCATTACAACAAAATCACAAGGCACAAATATATTACCAACTCGAATTGGTATATCTTCAAGTTCTCCACAAGGTAGCTTAATCGAGCGGTCGGCCAATTGAATTGTTTTCCTTGAAGGCACCATCTCAAACTTGAGCAACTTTGCAATGGACAAGGGCATCAAGCTCACACTTGCACCCAAGTCGGCCAATGCTCCCTTGGTCTCAAGATCTCCCAACGTCACCGGAAGAGTGAAACTACCCGGATCTCGTTGCTTGGGTGGCAAGTGGCGTTGCACAAGCGCACTCACTTGGTGAGGAAGAGTGATGCATTGTTCATTGAGCTTTTTCTTGTTGGAAAGAAGTTCCTTGAGGAATTTTGCATAGGATGGCATTTGTGACATAGCCTCAAGGAAGGGAATGTTGATTTGAAGACCCTTCAACATGTTCATGAACTTGTTGTACTTGTCATTCAACTTTCTCTCAACTATCCTTTCCGGAAATGGTGGGGGAGGATCGAATCTTGATGGTTGGAGATTTGTTGATGCTTGCTTTTCTACCTCAACCTCTTTCTCCTTCTCAACACCCTCTTTTTGGATTTCATATTCTCCTTTCTCCACAACTTGTCCTTCTTTCTCCTTATCCTCCTCTTGTTGCACCTCTTTAGGTCCTTTATATGATCTTCCGGACCTTAGGGAGATGGCATTCACATGGTGGTGGTTTGCGGGATTCGGAGTAGGTTGACCGGGAAGCTTCTCATTTGAGAGTTGAGAAACTCTCTCGGCTAGTTGGGCAACTTGATTATCAAGGATCTTTTGGTGAGATGTGGTTTCTTGGAATTTTTGATCTACTTTTCGCTCAAGATTGCTCAACTTTTGTTCAAATTGTTGAGAAATGTTTTTGATGTTGTCTAGGATAAGAAGGGTGTCAGGAGATGGGCCACCTTAGGGGTTTGAAGTATTTGGGAAGGTGGTTGGGGGTTGGTTTGAGAATTGATTTTGTGGGTGGGGCTTGTTGAAGTTGTTTCTAGCATTTGGATGTAAATAGGGAGCTCCTTGGTTCGCTTGATTTTGGAAATTGGTTGGTCCACCATAGTCATTGAACCTCGGATTAACATTGGAGTTAGGGCCTCTCCAATTATCCCTTTGATCCCTTTGATTATTGAGATAACCCATAGCCGCTACATGCTCGGGGTCCTTACCACCACAATAAGAGGTGTCGTGGTTGGTACCCCCACAAATTTCACATGAGAATGAGTTTACTTGCCGAGATGAGGAAGAAGAAGCTTGTTCTTTCCCTAGCTTCTTGTCAAGAAGTTGCTCCATGAAGGCCTTGAGTGACTCTTGGTCAAGCTCGAATTTCCCATTAGCTTTTCCTTGACTTCTTCTCTTACCACCCCATGAATAGTTGCGAACCACATCCTCAATTGTATCTTTAAGTTGAGCTTGGGGAACTTTCCTTAATTGGCCTCCGGCTCCCGCATCAAGATTGGCTCTACTAATGGGATCAAGAGCATCATAGAAGAATCTAATAAGTAGAGGCTCGCTATACTCATGATGGGGGCAAGCTCTAACATACTCGTTGAATCGTTCCCAAGCTTCACCTAGAGACTCATCCGCTTCTTGTTGGAAGTTGGAGATCTTCCTTCTCATTTCCGCGGTCTTCTCCTCCGATATAAACTTCTTTAGGAAGGCTTTGGCCACCGCCCTCCAAGTAATCAAGGAGTTTGGTTTGAGATTCTTAAGCCACCTATAAGCTTTTCCCGCTAAGGATTGCCGGAAGAGATGCATGCGGATGTATTCTTGAGTGACTTGATTCGTTTGGACCATGGCGCACAACTCAAGGAATCTATCAAGATGCTCAATGGGATTCTCATGAGCGGCTCCGAAAAATTGCTCCCTAAGCACCATTTGTGTATATTGTGGATGAATAGTGAAGTTTGTAGTGGTGGTGGGGAGCAAAATGCCACCGGTGAGCTCATAGTCTTCCGGATTACCAAAGTCTTGAAATAGAGGGTTGTCATCTTCGGCCATGGCTTCACTTGCCTCACTTGAAGAGTCAAAAAATATTTCCTCCTCCTCGGTTTGATGTTCAAATAACCTCCGAACTTGCCTCAAAGTACGGTCGATTTCCGGGTCAAGAGGAGTGGTAGGAATACCTTGAGATCTCCTTATCATTC
Organism: Beta corolliflora; assembly: GCA_947648045.1. Lineage (NCBI taxonomy): Eukaryota > Viridiplantae > Streptophyta > Magnoliopsida > Caryophyllales > Amaranthaceae > Beta > Beta corolliflora. Next base: position 1,597,587 of record CANSZD010001209.1, read on the forward strand.
AACAAAGCTAAGCACACGGTTAAAATTGACAACACAATAACAAAAAATGAAAATAAAAAGCAATTGATGGGCAATAAACTAAGTTCAAACAACACATTGCTTCCCCGGCAACGGCGCCAAAACTTGATCGGTCCCCTAGGTGTCGTTACTTCCTATGGTTCCGGGTCAAGAATAAAATCTCCCTAGTCTAACTAACTAGCCTAATAAGGTAGTATAGCGTAGTAAGGGGTCGTATCCACGGAGAAGCAAGGGGTTTTACACTTAGTTCGAGATGCAATCAATTGACGGGAGTAAAAGAAAAGGGGTTTGAGTTATCAACTAGACTACCTAAGGAAGATAAAATAAGAGTGATTAATCAATAAGACAAACACTAGGGAGAGGGGGAATCATGGAACTCACAACAACGATTTCGACAACATTTGGTGGGCAAGGGATCAAATCTAATGAGGGTCTTGGTCCAACATCAAGAGGTCACTCTCGCACACCCCTCAACACCGCCTACCCAACCCCGCCTTTGAGGTCGTGGTCTACCCATCATCAAGTCATCACCAATATCAAGCTTGCTCTCACATAACCCAATATTAGCACAAGATTTAAACATAAAGGTGATCAAGTTTCATGCTTTAACAATAAAATACCTTGATTCGAGCATCAAAAGAACGATCACCAAAGCCAACCAAACATCATTCAAAATCATCACAAAGTCCCATTATCCCCCTTCCCTAGCTAGAAATCTAGCCTAGGAAGGAGGAGAACATAGTAAGACTAGTAAAAGCAACAATAAAAGGAGCAAACATACTAAAACTACTAAGCATGATTAGTGAAAACGAGAAAGATTGAACCTTTGAGCAATAGACTACTAAGACTAGTCAAGGCAAGTATAAACTAATTTAAACAAGCATAAAACTAAACAAATAACCAAAAATAAGCTAGGAAATAAGGATTAGGGACTAGAAATTACCAAAAGATTGATGCTTTGATTGAATAAGATGAAGAACAAATGTTGAGTTACAACTTTCTCTCTCCTAAGAATGTGTTTTTCCCTCTCTAATTAACCTAGAATAGTGTGCCCTTTCTTTGAATCCTCTTTTCTGGAATTAAAAGCCTACCCTAAAATGTCTTAAGAGAGGGTATTTATACCCCTCACAAATACAACTTAAAGGAGGGGCAAACAGCGAAATAAATCGGGAGCTGAACCATTCAGAGCTCCCGCTCCATGTGGAGCGCGAGCTTTGAATCTTAATGGAGAAATTTCATCAGCAGGTCGAAGCTCCCGCTCCATGCGTGGAGCGCGAGCTCTGAGCAGTCGAAGCTCCCGCTCCATGTTTGGAGCGCCAGCTCTGAGCATAGTGGAGATTTTTTAGCAGCAGGCCGAAGCTCCCGCTCCACGAGGTTGGAGCGCCAGCTTTAAATTCTCGGCAAAATTGCTTGTATACAGGGGAACTCGGAGTTCCCGCTCTAAATGGTGGAGCGCCAGCTCTGGCTCTGCTTCTACCCTCCTTTGCTATTTGAAGCTCTATTTCTCCATCCAAAGGTTCCCTTTTGCCATTCCAAGCTTCGACAATCTCGATTAGGCTGCTACGGAACCTAAAAGAAGACAAGAACAAGTCATAGCATAGGGTGTTCACAACATTCAATCTTCGCATGAAGAGAAAACAACCTACAACTCCCAAAAAAAAACTCAAAGTGCATAGAGCTAATAGAATCACTAACATTGAACAAAGCTAAGCTAAATAGGCATAAAAATGGACTAAACAAGGGCTTAATTAGGGTGGAGAGAGGCCATAAAAGCGGCCTCAAAAGCCACTTATCACAACTCCACCAAGCCTAGCATCGGGATCCCTCGAAAGCAACTTCTATGGAGATGATAGAACCTGGGCAAATAAAACCAAAATCGCTATAATTTGGAGGTGAACCCGGGGGTGTAGTGGGGGGGACACAGCGGGGGGGTCTTTGCTGGGCAATAGGGGGGTTGGGGGTGTAGCGGGGGGCGGGGGCAACAGGGGGTGTTGGGCCGAGGTGGGGTGTAGCAAGGGGGGCAAGCGGGGGTGCTAGGGTGGGGGGTCTTTGCTCGGCGGTTGGGGGGGCTGGGCGGGGGAGTGCAACAGGGGGCAGCATTCATCAATGGGGGGAGGGGCGGGGGAGTGCGGGGGGTGTGTAGGAGGGAAGTGCAGCAGGGGGGAGTGCGGGCAGGGAGGAGGCTAGCAAACGGGGGGAGGCTGGCAGGCGGGGGGAGGCTGGGCAGGGGTTACTATATGCGTAAGAATCTGATATATCATGGTCATCGATCATTCTTGTGGCCCATTTGTTCGAGAAATTCAAACATGATACTTGCTAGAATCGATTGGTTCGGAGAGATTACGACTAAGCATCATATAGAAGAGGATTCCATCAGCTACATACATGAGGGATGCATCTTCAAGTATGAAAATGATCTGATAATTTAAGTCTAACGTTCAGATTTCTAATGAAAATAATAGCACACATGCATGCTTATTATCATAAATTTACAACTATTTTATGCACTACTATATACCTTTACTCTTTTTGTTCATAATTAATTATTATGCTGTTCTAATCTCCCATAACTGAGTTTTTTGACATGATTAAACAAAAAAAAATGTTCTCTACTTACCCCAAATGTAGTTGAAAATGAATCAACAAACTTAGATGATTATAATAGTTTGTCAAATTACATTTGATGACACTAAATGCATAAGATTACATTATACCATCATGTTTTTGCATGAATCAAGAGACAAAAAACCATGAAAATATCCACTTAATTGCTTATTAGGCCAACAAATCACACAAATATCAAGCCGTAACCACTTCATTATCCATGGATCAAGCAATTGATGTCCTAAAATAACCACTTAGATGCATAGTAGACCAACAAAATCCCAGAAAAATCATTAACTAACTAATATTCACCAACTTTATGCATGAAACAATCAATCAATGCCAAAACGATTCAATAAAACCAACACCATGATCCCAAAGGGGCTACAATGCCCATACTAATTCCTCGAACAATCATCTTCAACTAAGGAGAAAAGGGGGATAAATAAGGTTCATCCTCGAACAATCAACTTCGGATAGGATGGTTCTAATTTCTAAAACATAATCGGATTAAGAATTCTAAGATAAGTTAATAGAAGGGGGATAAATAGAAGGATGACATGGTCTGAGATTGAGTACCTGATCAGTCTTATCCTTGGCAATAACGTCATCAAATGCAGCATCTTTAAGCATCTGATAAAGATAAGTTACATGATTGTTAATATTATGAAATCATAACAACTACAAAGCAAAACGTAAAGCAAACTGATTAAGCTTGCCTGCCCATACACCTCTACATCGTGGAGATCATATCCCCTTTACTTGATGTACATTGCAAATTCAGGTGAAGGTGGGCCAACACTCTTGCAATAGTCACTAATTAGAACTTTGCCTCAGGTTTCAACCATTTGTAGAAATTTCTAAATAATGCGGGTTTGTCCTGATATATGACAAAAATGTTCAAAGAGTAGTATATTGGATAGTTTTATTTGTTTCAATTTGATATGTCATTTGACATCAAATAAATAAAGAAATTTAGCTTTCAAAAAAAAAGTTTTCTTTCCTACATTATGTTTTAGTAACTTCCCCCCTTCTTGTGCATACAAACTTTTGAGGATGACATTAATGTAATATTCACATTCCATCATTTTGATTTATTTATCTCAACAATAAGTCCTTAGTTGTGTGGAGCAGATTACTTGGTTAAGTAAGAGCAGTTAATCAAGGATAACTTGAGAATTCTAAGGAACCTTTTGGCAATTAATTTAAGATCCTAGCCAACTATTGGAGCACGGAAAAAAGGAATACATTCAAGGAACATGTTATAAACAGTTCACAGTGACTCGAACATTTCGATCTCATACCAAAACTTTGTCATGATAAGCAGCAATTGTCAACTAAAAAAGAAACCCGAAGGAGAACTCATCAGAGCTAGCATATTATCCATTTATCATTTATCCATACACATTTGGTATTCCATACCAAAAGTGTTCCCTCTCCATATCATCAACCAACCAAACACCAAAAACAAAACAATGCTTCTCGATTCGTGGGAGTGAATTAATTACACAAAACGCATTTTATTCTTGCAAAAAGACATGGATACGACATCTCTTGGGAAAAAAGTGCAGATATACAATACATAGGTTACTTCCAGAACAATTACTATGAAAGATAAAGACACTAGAATACATTTGCTACATATAGCAAGCAGACAACAAGATGAATGAATTCATATAACAGTGAAATAAGATGTATTTCAAAGGATCTAAAGTTTTGTACCCTATCAATTTCATACAAGAATATGCAAACACCAATACACCATGAGATAATGCTGCCATAACCATCAATAAAAGAAAGCTTACCTCTTCAGGAGACACACCAGCATCTCCTAGACTCCTTTCAATGCATGAAGAAATATTCCTTTTTTTACTTTATGGTAACTCTATCATTGTCATATAGCACTCGCATTATTGGTTTTATTACTATTGTTCTAATTCCAATTAAAACTTTTACTAATATTGATAAGAAATATTCTTGTAAAGCAACATCAGGAGGGACTCTCTATTGATAGCACTGAGGCTGCCAGCACCTATCTGTCTACAGACCAGCAAGCAAATTGATCCATTCCAGGTGTGCATTAAATAAAAATTGGCAGAAATGGTAAATCCAATGTGATTGCCACTGAGGTTTCTGATGTATACAATTAAATAAAAATTAGTAACACGACATGTTTAAATATTCAATCATTCTTCAAGAACATCCGTTATGTAATTCAAACACATAATAAGAAACTCACATTGATATAATTACAGAGAACACATCCAAATTTGTGCCCAACTCCCCACCCAAATTAGCATTATTAAGTGATCTGCCAAAACACAAAGCTCAGATAATTTCAGTAAAAGCCTACAAGATCTGCATAAGTACTGCCTTCAAAAGCTATATACAAAACCGTATCTTACCGTTCCATCAGGAAGTTCAGCTCTATAAACACTGCCTATCATGCCTTCACCAATAAGATTCCAACTTATAAAACTTGCATCATCTCTAGAAGCTTAAAGAGCATGGACTAGAGAAGGAAAAATCTCAAAAACATTCGAAAGTACGCTACACAGCCCATCCTCTGGACTTCTAAACAATCTACAGATCAAACCCACAATTAAAACCACAATCCCTCTCTCTTTTCATACTTCATGACCTAAAAATAAAAATACAAAACACATTAAACATTTCGATATTGTGCCACATAACATAATATACCTCCAATCTGAGGAATAACAAATGAAAGCCTAAACATGACAGCAAACTAAAAACCCTAATATACACTCCCATTGAGGAAGGCTAAATAGAAAAATCACATAACATAACATAAACCAAAAATGCAAAGTCCATATAAAAACCTAACCTTTACATTAACTTTTATTTTAATTAACCAAACAAACTGAAAGATAAGTAATTGAGCCAGAAAATATGAAGTAAAAAATTTCACAACTTTGTACTAAGAACATCACAATTACTTGGCAATAGATGATATCAAATGTCAGACTCCATCTATGCCATTAAAAATAAGGGCACATCAGAAACAACTTCCACCCGATTACGATGAAGCACAAGCAGTAATCACAATCGAACTCCAACGGTGTCCAAACATCAGAAACGTACATTTAACAACAAACATATATTTCCATTCAACAATTCACTCGCATATCAAAAATCCATATCTAGCACACCTATATAAACCCAAATCAACTACAATATAGAAGTAGTGAAACTCACATCATGGTACTCCTATAATAATCAGAATCATCATCTGGATGCGGCACTCGAAAGTTCACCAAAGGCTACACCGCAAAACACAAACTCGGCCAAAAAAAAACAACATTGCAATTTAAAAACCCTAATTTCACCTCAAACATTCATCAAAACAAAACATATCCTTTCAACTACGAAAATTAACAAATTTCCAACAAATCAAAGTACAAAATTGAACCAAAAAATTGAAAATTAAAAACAAACCTCAAGGTTAAAGTGATTGGCGAACAAGGATTGCGAATTACGGTCCATACTGAAAACTTTCCAGGTAACTGAAGAAGTAGGAGAAATCATAGAGTCGCCATTGGAGAAAACATTCTTAAACCCTCGTTTCGGTAGGCGGCGACGCAACGGTGTCTGACCACCTTCGAACCCAAACCAGACCCAATACCACGACCTTTCCTCTTCTTCTGTTTGGTCGCATCTGGGTGATTTCGCTGATTTAATGAACAAGTCAAGGAGAAGGATGTAAGCGAGAGAAAATTAGGGTTTTTTAAAAAGTTAATGAGCGAGACAAATTCGTGAGAGAAAAGGAGATATAGGGGAACGGACCTTGCCGGCGAGCAACATGAAAATCAGAGAAAAGCGCCGGAGAGATCAGGTTGGGAGTGGAGAGATCATAGATGGGCGAAGAGAGAGGTGGGGGGTGGAGGGTGGGGAGTGAGAGAGGCGAGGGTTAGAGACTTAGCCAGGGAACGAGTACTGAATGGCTGAATGCGAGATTAAAAATTAAAAAAAATAAAAAGGGCTGCAATGAGCCCATAAACCACAGCCCTTTATTAAAAAGGTTGCGGTTAGCCCAAAACCGCAGCCCTTTATAAAAAAGGGCTGCGGTTTTTGGGCTAACCGCAGCCCTTCACTATTAAGGGCTGCGTTTTTCAATAAACCACAGCCCTTGCAGCGCAGCCCTTGCGTTTTTTTCAACTAGTGCACCCAACAAGGGAGCCGGGCTCCTTGAGGGGTACCGCATGTTATGTTACTACTCTATTTTGGTGCGAGCGGTGTATCCAACAAGCGAGCTAGCCTCCTTGAGGATCATCGCATGGTGGGAGACGTCCCGCATGTCTATACTCGCCAGTTACCAAACTAAAAGATGGAAAGATAATGAGAACTTATGAAGTTTCAAGACGCTACTTATAATTGTTCACCTTGCTATTATTTCATTATTGATTTCAAATGTGTTTTATCATATTCTCTTCTCCCTGTTTGCAAATAAAATGAATTGAAATGAATTTACGTTGTTAGGGTAGTATGTTACTGAGCTTCGGCTCACGATGTTGCTTTTGGTTTTAGGTACTGATGAAGGTGACGGGATGGCGTAGAAGTGAGGATGGTCAACCACTTTACGTTTATGAAAACGATATTGGTTGTGTAATCTAAACTTATGATCACTAGAACATGAACTTAGCTTAACTATAACTACGTAATTATCAATGTTTAACTATTTATATCTATATAAGTAAGATGCTTACGAGTTTCAATGATTTTAATATGATTAGTTTCATGAAGGAATGTTTGCCTTGTATTTTCCCAAACGGAAAATACGGCAGTAGCGCACCGACCATATAAGTTCCGCTGCTAATGATGCATTAATTAACTTAAACATGAGGTTTAGAGGTCGGGGCGTTACAGAGTGGTATCGGAGCCGAAGGTTTCTGAAACCTTAAGTAGAACCGTGATGGTTTTACGTAAATTAATTTTAAGTTTAAAATGGTTTAGGTGAAATAGCATAATAAATAATAGCAATAATGATATTATTAATGACAGGATAGAAATAGTTAATTTGTGTAAGATAATTAAGGAAAAGTAAATGAAGATTGAAGTTCTATAAATTGGTAAATAGAATATTAAAACTATAATAACCATGAGCGTGAGCGTTAGGATCGGGAATGGGATAAAGTTTCAATATTTACTTTTTGGATGCACTATGGCTTATTTGCATTAAATGTGATATGAATGTGAAATGTTCAATGTGTTAGAAAATGGCAACAAGTGAGAGCGATCACGTTGAAGGAGGAAATGGAAATCACGTGTCGGATGTGTCATTGGAAGAAATGATGAAAAGACTCGATGCTTTGCGAAGTCACCGGAGACGTTGCTAACGATAATTGAACGGACTTATTAAGACTTGTAATGATGGAACTCTTGCAAGGAAATCGACAAAAGCCTAAATCAGAGCAAGAAGAATGCTCTAACATGTTTAAGCGATTTTCTGCTCACAAACCACCAACCTATGATGGCAAGCTGGATCCTACCGAGTTCGAAGAATGGATTAACCATGTGGAGAAACTATTTAACGCTACTTTGTGCCCCGAGAAATGGAAGGTTAATTTTGCAGTATTCTATCTGAAAGGGAATGCAAAGCCAACCCGGCTTTGGATGGGAAAATCTGAAGGGAGCAATGAGAAATCAGTTTTACCCCCAGAGCCTGCAACTCAAAATGGAATTTGAGTTCATCCATCTCAAGCAGAGGAATATGTCCGTGTTAGAGTATGCTATGAAATTCAATGAGCTTGCTCGATTTGCTCCTGACTTAGTGTCGAGGGATCGACAAAGGATGAATCGCTTTGAAGAAGGCCTTAATCTTGATCTTCAGGAGAAACTTGCAGCACACATGAGTACATCATTCCAAGAGTTGTATGATAGGGATATCAATGTTGAAAGAAAAAGCAGGCTTAGGAAAGAGATATTTGAAAACGGGAAAAGAAAGAAGAATTTTCAAAACCAACCCAACAATGGGTCATTCAAGAGGCAAGAAACTGGAAATCGAGGTGAAAATTTCAGAAACCAAAATCAAGCTCGAAAATGCTCTAAGTGTGGAAAGTGGAACCATACTGACAAGGAATGTCGAGCTGGTACAAGGGAATGCTACAAGTGTGGTAGTAAAGATCACATGGTCCGAGATTGCCCTCAATGGCGTCAAGGACAAGCCAACGGGAGAAATGAACCAGCTGGTCAGAACCGTGGAAATGGTGGCACTACAAACCGTAACCCTCCCCGTGGACCTCCCCAAGTTGGACGAGTATTCATGATGCAACGAGAAGAAGCAGAAGCTGATGATAATGTCATTACTGGTATTTTCCCTGTCAACTCTATACCTGCTTACGTTCTTTTCGATTCTGGAGCTTCCCATTCATTTATATCTACCTCATTTTCTAGAAAATTGAATGCAAATCCTTGTCCCGAATTCTCTACCATGTATGTTTCCCTCTCAAATGGAGAATCTATCTCATGTGATGTCATATATAGGAACTGCTCTATCCTTATAGGGGGTTGTGAATTTCTAGTCGACCTAGTTCAGTTTGAATTGACCGACTTTGATGTGATATTAGGTATGAATTGGTTATCGAAATACAAAGCCGACATAAATTGCCTTAACCATGAAATAACCCTTAGGAAACCAGATGGAAGTAAGATATCTTATCGAAGAAGAAAAACCAAACCCAAAATCGTCTCAACCTCAAAAGCCTTCAAACTACTCATGACTGGTTGTCAGGGATACCTTTGCAATATGGTAGATCTAACCACCTATGAACCTTCCCTGTCTGACATTCCCATAGCTCGTGAATATCCTAACGTATTTCCAGAAGAGATATCTTGCATGCCACCACAAAGAGAAATAGACTTTAGCACTGACCTTATGCCAGGATCCGCTCCCATATCCAAGGCACCTTACAGAATGGCACCTGCTGAGTTGCAAGAATTAAAGAAGCAACTAGACGAATTACTTGAGAAAGGATATATTCGACCTAGTGTATCACCTTGGGGTGCACTAGTGTTATTCGTGAAAAATAAAGATGGAAGCTTGAGATTATGCATTGATTATCGGGAGTTAAACAAGATCACCATCAAGAATAAATATCCACTACCCCGCATCGACGACCTTTTTGATCAGCTTCGAGGAGCCAGCACCTTCTCGAGGATCGATTTGAGATCTGGATACCATCAACTCCGAATCAAACCCGAATATATTCCAAAAACCGCTTTCAGAACCCGAAATGGTCATTATGAGTTTACGGTAATGCCATTTGGACTGACCAATGCTCTTGCTATTTTTATGGACTTGATGAACCGAGTTTTCTAAACCTACCTCGACAAGTTCGTAGTGGTGTTCATTGACGACATATTGGTGTTCTCAAGAAGTTGGAGTGAACATGAAGAGCATTTGAGAAAAGTATTGGAGGTATTAAGGGAGAACAAGTTATATGCAAAGTTGAAGAAATGTGAATTCTGGTTGAAAGAAGTCGCCTTCTTAGGACACATTATTTCAGAGAATGGAATCTATGTTGACCCACAAAAGATAAAGACTATAATGGAGTGGCCTAAACCCACCAATGTCACATAAATTCGAAGTTTTATGGGCTTAGCTGGTTATTATCGAAGATTTGTCCAGGACTTCTCCAAAATTGCTTTACCCATAACCCGATTGGTGAAGAAGTCTATCAAATTTGAATGGAGCGATGAAAGTGAAGCAGCTTTTCAGGAGTTAAATAAGCGTTATACCTCTGCCCCAATTCTCGCCCTCCCATCTGATAAAGACGGCTTTGTGGTGTATAGTGATGCCTCCAAGCATGGATTAGGGTGCGTCTTAATGCAAAACAATAAAGTAATAGCCTATGCTTCCCGACAATTAAAACCACATGAACAAAACTACCCAACCCATGATCTTGAACTAGCAGCTGTTGTGTTTGCTCTCAAAATATGGCGACACTATCACTATGGTGTTCCGTGCAAGATCTTTACCGACCACAAAAGTCTCAAATATATTTTCACACAAAAAGAGCTAAACTTGAGACAACGTAGGTGGTTAGAACTTCTCAAAGATTACGACCTCGACATTCAATATCACCCTGGCAAGGCTAATGTTGTGGTTGATGCCTTAAGCCGAAAATCCCACTTAAACACCATCCTAACCCTACCCAAAGCTATCCAAAAGGATCTATGGAAGATGGAAGTGGAGATCATTCAAAGGAAAGGAGATGCATGCTTGAATGCATTGGCCGACATTGTTGGAAGAAATAAAGGAAGCACAAAGTGAAGATTTGGAGTTAGAGAAAATAAAGGATGATGTAAAGAAAGGGAAGTCACTAGGATTTGTGATTCTAGAAGATGGTACTCTGAGATTTTAAGGAAGGTTATGTGTTCCCAATAATGAGTCATTAAAAAGGAAAATTCTAGAAGAAGCTCATAATAGTCCTTTCTCGGTACACCCTGGAGGAAACAAGTTATACAAGGATTTGAAACAAACATTCTGGTGGAGCAATATGAAGCAAGAAGTTGCAGAATTCATTTCAAGATGCTTGACTTGCCAAAGGATAAAGATCGAGCACCAGAGGCCTGCAGGATTGCTACAACCACTAGATGTTCCCACTTAGAAATGGGATTCGATTTCAATGGATTTTATTATGGGATTACCACCATCATCTAGAGGCATGATATTTATTTGGGTGATTGTGGATAGATTGACCAAGTCCGCACATTTCTTGGCTATAAGGAATAATTGGAGCTTGGATAAGCTAACGGAGTTGAATATGAACACAATTATCAGACTACATGGAGTCCCGAGTTCAATTGTATCAGATCGAGACTCATGATTCCAGGTGAAATTTTGGAAGGAATTACAGAAAGCTCTTGGCACTAGACTTGATTTCAGTACCGCTTTTCACCCAGCAACCGATGGTCAGACAGAACGAACAATTCAGACTCTCGAAGATATGTTAAGGGCGTGTATATTAGATTTCCAAGGAAGCTGGGAGAAATATTTGCCACTGGTGGAGTTTTCTTATAACAATAGCCATCAAGCTAGCATTGGGATGGCACCCTATGAAGCACTCTATGGAAGACGGTGTAGAACGCCCCTTTGTTGGAGTGATATAGACGAAGCTCGAATGATTGGGCCTGACTTGATACAAGAAACGATAGAAAAAGTACGATTGATTCAAGCCAAGATCAAGACTGCTTAGAGCCGACAAAAGAGCTATGCAGATCGACGAAGGAGACCACTAGAATTCATGGTTGGTGATCATGTCTTCCTGAAAGTCTCACCTACTAAAGGTGTTATGAGATTTGGGCAGTCCGGCAAACTAAGTCCAAGGTATATCGGCCCATATGAGATTTTGGAACGAGTCAATGAAGTAGCTTATCGCTTAGCACTGCCGACAAGTTTGGATAAGGTTCACAATGTCTTTCATGTGTCAATGCTTCGAAAATATATACTAGATCCTAACCATGTAATTAGACACGAGTCCCTAGAGCTTAGAAATGATCTAACGTATGAAGAAAAACCGATAGAAATTCTCGATCGACGAGAAAAGCAACTTAGAAATAAAGTAATCCCTATGGTAAAGGTCCTATAGGCTAACCATTCATCGTCGGAATCCACTTGGGATGTAGAAAACCAGATGAAAATGAAATATCCTCACCTATTTGCTTAGATGATGATTTTGTGAGGTTACTTACAATATGCATGTGAATACTTGACTTTGAAATCATGTGCTTGTATATATATGAGTTAATGAAAATATGATTATTGGCTATCATTATTAAGTTTCGAGGATGAAACTTTTTCTAAGGGGGAGAGGATGTAATATCCCGAAAATTTAAACTTACTTAACTTAAACAATAATAATTAGTGGTTAAATTTTTCCTTTAATTATAATTATGACTGAAGTTCTTTAAATAAATATATGTTGTATGTATTACAAGAATTGCAAATATTAACAAGTGAGGGTGAGATTAAATAATAACATTAGAAAAAAATAAGAAGAAAATTGATAAACAAATTAACAAAGTACTTCTAATCAAATGATGGTGTGAATAATAAGGAAAGAAAAGGAGAAAGAAAGAAAGATTAATAAATAAAAAGTTAAAATAAAAAGAAAAACAGTGACTTGAGTTTTTGCCCAACTTCTTTACTTTTCTTCCTCAGAAAAACCCGACCATGAATTTTTAATTCAGATGTAGTTTTCTTGCAACAAAAAAACTCAACTTCAATTAAAAACTTCAATTCAAACCAAACCCTCCCAAAAATCCAATTCTTTTGTCAATTCAACCAACCAAATTCACAGAAAGTAGACCCCCAACAATGGCTATAAATATATAGCCATAGTTGCTCCACGATTCATCACTCACTCACCATTCACCACTTCACTACAACACCTCGCCAGAAATTGCCCCATTCCTACCGGAAAACGCCACCTAAAACAACCCCCTATTTTCACAACACACATCACTTCCTCTCTCCTCTGTTTTCGGGTCAGTCACCACACCCCCACTGCAGCGCCGCGCGCGGCCTCCACCTCTGACCACCAGCATTCCCTACTGCCGTTGAATCCACCACTCGCCGAAACCCAGTCGCGTCTCTCTCCTCTCGCCCACTCTTTCTCTCCCTTTCTCGTGCTTCTTCTCCCTCCTCTTTGCGCCGACGAGCCACCCCCAGCACCGCCGGATTCCACGCCTTCCCACTGCGTTGCCTCGCCACTGCTGCCGGAGCTCCACCACGACGTCAGCCAGCCTTCCTTCCCTCCTCTGATTCATTGTCGTGACTGCTCAGTTGAGCAGAGGTATGAAAATACCTCTCTAACGTTATATTTGTGTGATGTTGTTTTAATGGTTGAGCCCAAAGTACCTTTGGTTAATTAGTTTAGTATTGGGCCTAAAAACTAATCTGCCTTGGTAGATCATTTTTTTTAGTTTTATTGATTGCCTACCTTTGTTGGGCATAATAGATTGAATACTTAGTTTAAACTATATCTCTAATTAATTGTGCTAATCAAGCCAAAAGAACGAAACTAAGTTATTTATCATCATCCACCCTATTTTATAATATGAAATTTGTAAATAAACAGGAGAAATCCTTAAGTTTTCATATTAAGTTATGAGTTCATGACAACTTTTTAGGAATATATAAGAAATCATTTTTTTAGTTTAATATTAATCTTGGATATACGTATAACGTTATGAAATAAACGTGTAACCTTTAGTTTAATAATAATAATAATAATAATAATAATAATAATAATAATAATAATAATAATAATAACTAAAGGTCTAAATGTTAAAATAAAGTGAATATTTATATTTTCGTTACCAAATTCTATTGGTTAGATTAAAAGGAAAGGATATTACAGCTTCCCCGACTTTAAGATTATTAAGCAGTAATCGAGATAACATCTATTACTAACCCACGATCCCCTTCGAAATGTGTTTGTGAAATGATGTTTATAATTATGTTAAGGATTTTGTGATGTGATTCTTTATATAGATTGTGGGATACTTAAATTGTTTTCGAATGAGTTTCGTAAATGATGATCTTATGAGTTATTGATGCTCAAGTATGATTCATGAAAGATCTATGGCTTATGCCGATGAATGCTAAACAAATGAAACATGATAAATAAAAGTGAAAGAGGTTCTGGCAGTATAATGTTACGCTTATCTACTTTATGGTCGTGCACGTACCTTCGCACCCACCGTACACCCAACAAGGGAGCCGGACTCCTTCAGGGGTACCGCATGTTATGTTACTACTCTATTTTGGTGCGAGCGGTGTATCCAATAAGGGAGTTCCTTGAGGATCATTGCATGGTGGGAGACATCCCGCATGTCTATACTCGCCAGTTACCAAACTAAAAGATGGAAAGATAATGGTAACTTATGAAGTTTCAAGACGCTACTTATAATCGTTCACCTTGCTATTATTTCATTATTGATTTCTAATGTGTTTTATCATATTCTCTTCTCCCTGTTTTCAAATAAAATGAATTGAAATGAATTTACGTTGTTAGGGTAGTATGTTACTGAGCTTCGGCTCACGATGTTGCTTTTGGTTTTAGGTACTGATGAAGGTGACGGGATGGCGTAGAAGTGAGGATGGTCAACCACTTTACGTTTATGAAAACTATATTGGTTGTGTAATCTAAACTTATGATCACTAGAACATGAACTTAGCTTAACTATAACTACATAATTATCAATTTATAACTATTTATATCTATATAAGTAAGATGCTTACGAGTTTCAATGATTTTAATATGATTAGTTTCATGAAGGAATGTTTGCCTTGTATTTTCCCAAACGGAAAATACGGCAATAGCGCACCGACCATCTAAGTTCCGCTGCTAATGATGCATTAATTAACTTAAACATGAGGTTTAGAGGTCGGGGCGTTACATGTGGGGTGATGAAAAGGCATGCAGGACAATCAGGCAAGTAATGCATATAATAATAAAAAGAAAGAGAGAAAGAAATTAGAATGTACAAAGGAACGACTTTTATATTAAAGATCTACATCATAAAAGAAACAGTTAGTAACTTCAATATAAAAATAATAAATTTATTTAAGGACCCTCATGATTATACCGTGGCTTAGGTCTTGGAGATTGACAACCTTCGGGACGAGCAAAGTTTTGTAGAGAGAATTCGTAAGTGTTCGTAGAGTGTCGAAGTGTAAAGTCGTATGAAAATTATATGAGAAAACCGTATTTGATTCTGGAAAAGCGAAGCCTATTTATAGGAAAAGCAAAACTGCGCGTCACACGCTGGGTGCACCAGGCGCAGCATCCTGTGTGCACACTAATTTAAATGGACGAGGTGCACACTAACTTAGTGTGCACTAGGTTGGTAATTGATATTAATTTCATATAGTGAATTTTATAGAGATATAGTGAACTTATATACAATATAGTGGATTTTATTAACGAAAAACACATAGTGAAATTATATGCAATATAGTGGATGATTTAATTTTCATATTTTAATATGCAGGTAGATGTAGGTTGTGTAGTATATCGTGACACACACTACAAAAATTAGAGCATTATAGAAACAAATTTTGGCAACGGATTTTTGAATTGTTGGTAGATATCAACATAGATTATTTTTCGGTTGCCTATTATAAAATGACATTTTTTACTCTGATTTTCCAACAAAATAAAGCAACATATTTTTGATTTGTTGCTATTGAAAACTTGTTTTTTTACTATTTGTTCGTAGATGACAACATATTTTCAATGTTGTCATTTAACAACAAACTAAAACAACAAATATTTGATTTGTTGTCATTAGAAACAAGTACTTTTACTATTTGTCGCTAGGTGGCATCATATTTGCGATTTGTTGCCATTTAGCAACAAACTACGACAACCAATATTTCATTTGTTACATTAGAAACAACTAATTTTATTATTTGTTGATAGATGACATTATATTTTCAATTTGTTGCCATTTAGAAACAAATATGAAAATAGATATATGATTTGTTGCCGTTGAAAACAATATATTTTATTGTTTGTTGCTTAAATAATGTAGAAACAAAATCATGTCTCACCATTTAAGGATCCGATGCTGAAACATACCGCGATCTTCATTGGTCCAACGCAAGGGGAGAGCAGTCCGAAAAGCCAGCCTAAAACTATTCTTAAAGTGTTAAAGTCCTATTTTAAAGCCCAATTAATTATTCATGATAATTAATTTTGAGCCCATAAAATAATATTTTGAACCCAACCCTTTGAAAAAAGCAATTTAACTATTTATGATGATTAATTGTTTTATTTTAATAAATAAATATTTTCAAAGATATTTTCATAATCGGATTTCATCCCATAAAATCATATTTCCGGATTTAAAAGATTAAAGAAAATCATTAATACGCGTTTTATAAAAAAGCTGTCAAAACGTGTCAAAAGCAAGGCGATGCACCTAGCGCATCGACGTGAAGGCCAAGTTGTATTAGGCACACCAATGTGCGTCTGACACATGGCCCTGTGAGTCACACATAGGCTGGCAATTCTATCTTTTTTAAAGCGTGTGCCACGTATACACAGCTGATTAGGCATGTTGCGTTAGGCGCAACACTCAGCGCCTGACACGTATAATTATGCGTCACACTGAGACGTGAACCTGGCGCACTCTCTGCGTGGCGCGGATTTCGGTTTCTTATAAATAGGCGTGATTTTCCGAATTAAACAAAGGGTTTTTTAATATAATTTTCATACGACTTTACACTTCGAACTCTACGAATATACTTACGAATTCTCTCTACAAAACGCATATTTTCTGACAAAACACAAACATTCAAACACAAATATTCAAACACTAACAAACAAACACATTCATACACACGTTTCGATCTTCATGCTTCACGATTGCTCGTCCCGAAGGTTGTCAATCTCTCAGACCAAGCCAGGGTATAATCTTGATGGTCCTTAAATAAATCTATTATTTTTATATTGAAGTTACTAACTGTTTCTTTTATGATGTTGATCTTTGTTGAACCCTAGTTTTGATGATGACAAAGGAACAAAGATGCAAACTAAGTATTGGACTAACAAGTTGTTTAAGTGAATGAATTTCAAGGTATCATTGATAGGAACAAAGAGAATACTAAGTCAAGGAAGAAATCAAGTTTGGATTTTGAAGACTAAGTGAAGATGTTTCATAATTTGGTACTGGAGCAGCATTGGAGCAAGAAGACTAAAGCGAGGCTTTTTGTTTCTAGTTCTATTGTAATGGAACGAGTAAGAATGGTAAGGAACTATGGAAATTTAGAATGAGAATGAGCGTTTGTTCCTTTGTAAGGAACAGACGAACTGGCGCTTAACTAATAAGTTAAAGGAACTAACTATTAAAAGGAACTAGACGTAGGATGAAGCATTACAACGGTTTAATTATGTCTGTTGAGTAATATATGCCTAGATTTAAGGAAAAATCTGATTTTAAGGAAAATCTATTTAAAGAAAAGATTTTATTTTTATAAAAGATAAATATCCTTTTCGGTTTTTATGGAAAATATTTTAAAGATAATATTTTTGGTAAAAGGATTTTATTTTGGTTTTAATAATGCTTTTGAATTAAATCAGATTTTTGAAATAATGCTTTAAGTGGTTGCTAAAATTAAGGGAGCAGTAACTCAATTCTCTCCCACGTTTTAACAGTGATCATGGAGATCATGGGTTGATTGAGGAACGTGTTCCTCCGGGTAAGGAACATCATGGGATAATGATTTTACCACTAACACATGTTTTAATCCCACGTTCTAAGTTATTGCCACTATAAATACTAATGTCTAATTAAGTTCCAATTTGTGTATGACCAAGTGAATTAGTGAGTTTAACTAAGTAAAGTGTCAGTGCCTTCATTCTCTCATAAAAGCCATTTGTTCTTTGCCTTCTTACTCTAATTCCACTGAGTTTATTTTGATCAATTGTATTTTGGTTTTTGGAGTAAGGGGACTTTGAGTGAAGGTCTGTAAGAGAGAAGCTTTGAGTGAAGCGAGTTAAAGTGAGAAAACTTCAAGTGAAGTTGAGAGGAACAACTGTTAAGGGAACAGTTATTCAGGAACTTGAGTTTAGGAACTCAAGGTGTGGCCCGTGAGTAGAATTAGGTTGTAACAAAGTTGTTTGGCCTAATTAGTGAAAGAGTTGAGTTTAAAATCCCTGGTGGTCGAGGCTGTTTCTTCTTGTTGGGCCCAAGAAGTTTTTCCTCGTAAAAATCCCTTGTGTTCCTTTAGCTTGTTTCTTTGTTCAAATATAAAATTACGCGAAAAGTTACGTTTATTTCTACACATACAATTCACCCCCCTTGTATTGTTCCTAGTGAAATAACAATTGGTATCAGAGTTGGAACTCACGAAAGATAGGAAACCCTATTGAGAAAAAGATCCAAGGATCAATGAATACCACCGAGAAACTTGAGGAAGGTTACTCTACGCAAAGGCCTCCCATGTTCAGTGGAAAGTTTTATTCCTACTAGAAGAACATAATGGAGATATTCATCAAGGCCGAAAACTACCAGGCATGGAGAGTCATTGAGGTTGGTGATTTTGAGGTCACAACTACTAATGACAAAAATGAGGTAATTCTACCCTTCTCTGAATATGACAAAGTTGATTTCAAAAAAGTGGAAGTAAATGCAATGGCTGTTAAACTCTTGCATTGTGGACTTGGACCCCATGAACACAATAGGATCATGGGATGCAAATCCGCAAAGCAAATATGGGATTTACTAGAAGTAACCCATGAAGGAACTAATGAAGTCAAGAGATCTAAAATTGATTTACTAATGAATCAATATGAACTCTTCTCCATGAAGACTAAGGAAAGCATAGAAGAGATGTTTACTCGTTTTACTAACATTATTAATGAGTTAGCTTCTCTTGGTAAGTTTATTTCATCAGAAGAACAGGTTCGAAAAGTTCTTAGGAGTCTTCCTAAGGATAGATGGATGGCTAAGGTCACTGCTTTACAAGAAACAAATGACTTCACTAAGTTCAACTTGGAACAGTTTGCTGGATCACTTATGACTCATGAGCTTCACCTTGATACTGAGTATGGTGAAAGCTCTAAGTCAAAATCCAATGCCCTCAAAGTAGATGATGAAGATGACTCTGACTCAGAAGAAGAGGAAGCAGCACTCATGGTTCGAAAATTTCGAAAGATGTATAGGAACATGAAGAATGGGAACTTCAAAGGTAAAACTAAAAAGTTTTCTAACAAAGCTGCTTGTCATAAATGTGGTAGTACAGATCACTTCATCAAGGAATGTCCACTTTGGGAAAATGATAAGACCAAAGAAAGGAACAAGGAACGCTTCGCTGAAAGGAACAAGGAATCCAAAGCACCTTTCTCTAAAGCGAACATTCGAAAGGCTATGATAGCAGCTTGGGGAGATTCAGAAACTGAAGAGGAAGAAGAACAACAAACTGAAGAAACTGCAAATCTATGCCTCATGGCAAACACTGATGAAAAAGAAGATGGAGAAAATGTTGAGGTAAGCCAACATGGACTTGAATCAGACTTAGATGGCAAAACTAGGCCTGAAATTTATGATCTTCCTTATGATGCAATTCTTGAATGTAGAGATGAACGTGAAAAACGTGACCAAACTGAACAAGCTGTTAAAGTTTGTAAAGAACATATAGAATGGCATAAGAAAATGAGAACGGATGTTGAAACTAGGTTCTTTGATTTATTTGATACAAATTTAAAAATCAAGGAATCATATGAGAGTGTGAAGAATGAAAATTATCTAATCAATTTAGAAATTTCACACTTAAAGGAATTTGTCCATGTTCAAAGTTCCTTTGATATTAGATCAACTCATTTTTAAAGGAACAAATTTGTAATCTCAAGAAGGAATTGGTTGTTGCAAGGAACAGAGGCAAAGTGATGGTTGTTCCTAAGTGGATTGAAAGACTGATGTGACCAAGTTATATGTGATTATAGAGTGTTGAGAAGTCCATTTTACTAAGGTTTAAGGTTTAAGAACGAGAGTTTTACTCATCTATACCTTAGTGTGGAGAAGAGGGAGTTATGATGAATTTGCGATATTAGAGGAGATTTAAGGATATTTTGTGGTTATATGTGTTTATCATCATTTACAGGTGGATTTCCATCCCGTGTTTGCGATCCATTCAACATAAAAAGATCACAAAGTTCATTGGAGTCTAGAGTTATATGGTGGAAGCATCCAAGTTCATCCTATTTGTGGCTCTACGGCATTGTTTGCCCACTAAGGGCGTTGAAGAGCCACCTCGAGCATTTGTGGTGAAGGTTGGATGCTGGGCAGTAGCGAGTGCCCGAGCTGGGCACCACACAAGCACGGCCCGTGCTCATCGAGCAGTAGAGTATGATGAGCAGCATAGGATGCCCGACTCGCGCGCAAGACATGCCCGACTCGCGCATATCGAGTGGAAGCAGCTGCTTGACAGTATCGAGTGCCCGACTCGTGCGCAAGACATGCCCGACTCGCGCACATCGAGCGAAGGCTGAAGCTTGGCAGCAGCGAAGACCCGAGTCGTGCGCCATATATGCCCGACTCGCGCACTTCGACGCGGCTGCGATTCTTCGACAGTTTTCAGCTTTCCTTTAGGTTTTATTAATTAAAGAAAAACGTTTTGTTGGCTGGGGCTGGGAATTTCTGGACTGAATTAGAGAGGATAGAGAGAAGAACCCTAATCCCTATTTTCTCCCTTTTTGAGTCTCAAATAATTAGTTTGAAGATTTGCTTGATGGATGCTATGTCGATTGTAGCCTAAATCTAGTCTTGAGAACGGTTAATCAATCTTCGGTCTATTATTGTGAGGTTTCTCTTTGTTAACTTTTTCTTAATTATAATTGTGATTTCTTGATTTTAATCTATGATTGTGGTATGTATTGCTAGGAGTACTACTAGTTTATACATTCGATTTATCATTTGCTAGGATTTAGAATTGATGCCGATTCATCTGTTCTTCTTTCATGAGTAGCAATCTAGGGTTTGATTAATGAATCTGATTATTCTTGATTAATCACTAGAGAAATCACAAGTTCCTATTTGAATATGTTGTGCTAGCAATTTGTTAATTGGCTCATTGTTTCCTAGTTCGTTGATGTTCTATTGATTTGAATTTAATCTCTGATTAGATTAGATTAATCTTTAGTTCAAGTTTTATGATCATCTGATTGTGATTGTTTAACGATACTTTTGAGGGAAAGGAATTTGATTTCCAACTTTGAGTAATTAAGAGTAAAGTTACACATTTGAGAAACCAATGATCAATAGTACGAATCGAAGTGGCCATTACCCGAACTCAAGATTCTTCTCTTCTTGATTACATTACTTTTTGATTGTTCTTTAGTTCTTCATATTTAGTTATTCAATTCTTTAATCCCAAAACCCCCATTTGATCTATTATAAGCACGAGTTAGTCCCCAAGTCTCTGTGGATTCGACCCTACTTGCCACTTACATTTATTTGTATTGGAAAGAAGGAAATTAAACTTTTATCTTTGGTAGCGCGTACGACCGCGTCCCACCAAATTTTGGCGCCGTTGCCGGGGACTTGGCAATTACTAAAACGTGTTTATTTTAGTTCGTTCTTTACACTTCTTATTATTTTGTTTAGTATATGGTTGGCACCCGTGCTACTAACCAAGATTGTGTGGATTACGATCCCGAGTTAGAATTGAATCTTTTCAGGCTGCGAAGGGAATTAAGAAGAAATTTTCAAGAACTTCCATTTTCATTGAATTTGGAAGAAGAAATGCCACCTAGGGTGGAGACTCGTACTCTGAGGGAGCTCACCGCTCCTAATCTCGATCAGCAACCACTATGTATCACTTTCCCAACACCGGAGGAAGGTACCACCTTCGAGCTCAAGTCAGGGCTCATTCATCTATTACCATCTTTTCATGGGCTCAGTGGTGAAGACCCTAACAAGTTCCTATCCGAGTTCCATGTTGTGTGCTCAAGCATGAAACCGAGTAGTGCCACTGAAGAGCAGGTTAAGATGAGGGCGTTCCCTTTTTCTCTAAAGGATACGGCCAAAGATTGGCTATATTATCTTCCACCGGGGTGTATCTCCAGTTGGTCTGAAATGAAGAAGTGGTTCCTTGATAAATATTTTCCCGCTTCAAAGTCATCCACACTCAAGAAAGAGATCAGCAACATAGAGCAGCGATATGATGAACCTTTATATGAATATTGGGAGCATTTTAAGAGGTTATGTGCAAGCTGTCCGTATCATGGATATAGTGAGGAAGATTTGATCTTATACTTCTATAATGGGCTTTTTGATGATGATGTGCGGATGATTAATGCAGCTAGTGGTGGATCGATCATAAATAAGACTCCAGCGAACGCCAGAGCTTTGATAGAGGAGCTTTCTGAAGGCTCCAGACATTTTAGTAGGCGATCCACCCAAAAGAAGATGATTGTGAGTAGCTCAAATATGCAAAATCCGAAACTTGAAGAACAGGTTCAAGCTCTTACCTCACTAGTAAGAGGGCTCATTGTCAAGGGACACACACAACAAGTTAAGGCGTGTGGGATATGTGATTCAGATCATCCCACTGATTATTGCCCACAGCTTCAAGAGGGATCAAGTGAGGAAGTCAAAGCTCTTGATTTTCAAGGCTCAGGGAATCAAAGGAGATATGATCCTTATTCCAACACATACAATCCTGGTTGGAGAGATAATCCGAGGTTGAGGTATGGTAATGAGCAAGGTAACCAACAACCCACACAATATCATCAACCGCAACAACAGTTCATAAGACCTCAAGCTCCAGTTCAGGAACATCATCAGGGTCAGAATTCGGATATGAGGCAAAGTTCTACAATGTCTACTGAAGATATGCTCAATGCCTTAACCAAGAATATGACCAACATGCAAGGGAATATGGTACAGTTCCAAGAGGAAACCCGCTCTAGTATAAAGAATTTGGAAACACAGATGAGCCAGGTTTCGAGTGCAGTGAGTAGGCTAGAGGCTCGTGAATTGGGAAAATTACCCTCCCAAACAAAAGTAAACCCAAAGAAGAATGTGAGTGCTATCATGATAAGGGGTGATACACAGCTGACACAGGGAGAAAGCATGGTGACAAGAAACAAGGAAGTTACTTTACTTCCAAAGCATCGACCTCCCCCACCTTTTCCAGAAGCTTTGCGGGCCGATAGAAGGTATGAACGCAACAAAGGTATATACGAGTCCGTACGCGAATATGAGGTAAGTTCTCCTATTTTACCCAAAGTAGAGAACACTAGTGAGCATGTTTCTGCTATTTCTCATAATACACTTCCTCCCAAATATGATGATCCAGGCATGTTTACCATCCCTTGCACTATTAATGACATTGGTATTCCTAAAGCTATGTTAGACTTAGGTGCTTCAATTAATGTGATTCCATTTTCATTATATAAGTCTTTAGCGCTGGGCCCTTTGCATGCAACAAATGTCATAGTGCAATTAGCTGACGGATCCAACTCTTATCCCAAGGGTAAAGTAGAGGATGTGTTAGTTCATGTTGGTAAACTTCAGTTTCCTATTGACTTTTATGTAGTGGACATGGAATCTGATAGTCATGTTTCTCCCGTTCTTTTAGGGAGGCCGTTTTTAAAAACATCCAGTACAAAAATTGATGTTGGTGCTGGGTCATTAACTGTGGAGTTTGGGGGACATATAGAACATTTGGTATTCATGAGTCTAGGAATTCCCTAGCGACTGAACATCCCTCATGCTTTGTGGGTACTATTCAATCCATAGAGTGTGATACTTATGATACCAGTGAAGGACATGAGTCATCGAAGGTAGTGAGGTTGCAAAAACATGAGAGACCACCTGATTTACTGCATAATTTTACACCGTTATCACTAACGCTAGCTGTGCAGGAAGTTGTCTCATCAGACCTACAGGTACAAGTATTGGAACAAGGAGTTGAACCATTCCCAGACTGATTGTGGGAGGTATAAGGTCGAGCTAACGACTTTAAACTAGCGCTACTCGGGAGGCAACCCGAGCCCCTTTTTCTTTTCTTCTTTCTTTTTCTTTTCTATTTTTCTTCCATTTCTTTTCCTTCTTCCTCTTAAAACTCACCATTTTTAATACTCCATCACAACAAATTATCCTTCACCCACCATTCCTCCTCTTGTTTCCCGTGCTATAATTCAAAACACTTTTAGTCAATCATAATCCAACTTAAGCCAAAATACATCAAAAGACCTTTGAGAGGTGTCTATTTGAGAGACGTTGGTGAATTTGGAGGGTCGAGATTGATGAAGGAATTACGTAGGCAATGCTTATGAGCACTGATGCGCATTTGCATACTGGATTTGGCTCTACTATAAGGTGCACATTCCGAAATTATATTCTCCCAATGACTTTAATTTTGGATTAGTCATTTACATGGGTGTTATAGAGAGTCGGGTTGTGAGATGGTGTGTGTGTTTGTCGTCATTGTGTTTTCTTATGTTATTGGGGTGTGATTTGTTTTTGATGGGTATTGTTGAGGGAGTGAGAATTTTTGTGAGAGTCGGTTTTTGAGTGTTCCCCTTTTCGTTTCTTGTGTTTTTCTTGTACTTGCTCTCACATTGAGGACAATGTCTTGATTAAGTAGGGGGGAGGAATTGCTCATTGTTTTATTTGATGTTTTCTCGTTCATAAAAAAAAAAAAAAAAAAATTAAATACGAAAGGCCGCTGAGTTGAAAACCCGCAAGGGCGGGCGACTCAGGCAAAAATGGGGGCCCGGATAGGTTGAAAACCCGAAAGGGCAATCTATGCAAAAAAGTGGCTAATTAGAGCGGGTGAGATGGTGAGCTCATAAATGAAAAAAAATGTGTGTGAAGCTAGGATGAAAACCTGAAAGGGCTCCTAGGCAAAATGAGAGATAAAAGAGAGAAAATTTGAAATCATTTGCCGGAGTTGGTGTCATAAGGAGGATTGGTGATATAAGGAGTGCCTCGGGTAGGTTTTTCATCTTGATGTTCGGAGTTAGAGGCGAATAGGTTAGAGCTCGCTCATCATTGGAGGAATAAGGAGTTTGGTGGTTGTGATTGTGTTTAGATGGTCCAAGTTCGAGTCCTTTGAGATTTGTCAGGATTCGAATTTGCTTTTGTCATTTCATAACATGAGGAAGGTTGTAGTGTTGTGCAGATTGGAATGGCTTTGAATCCTTTGAGATCATTCGGGGTTCAAAGTCATGTGTTTTTATTATCTTGGTGTTGAGTATAGTATGAGAGTGCCATTTACATTATTTCAGGAGAGTTTTTAGTTCAAGTGTGGGGGTGACTCTTACCCTTAGACTTGGCTTTAAGCGAATCGGGGGAAATAACAAACTTTTATCATACACTAGGATGGAGAGATAAGGGGAGTAGTGAAAGGTGAGCAATGGCTTGGAAGGGGTGCCTCATTGACCTTTATTTTGAGTTTACTCGAGGTCGAGTAAAGTTCAAGTGTGGGGGTATATGATGTGACCAAGTTATATGTGATTATAGAGTGTTGAGAAGTCCATTTTACTAAGGTTTAAGGTTTAAGAACGAGAGTTTTACTCATCTATACCTTAGTGTGGAGAAGAGGGAGTTATGATGAATTTGCGATATTAGAGGAGATTTAAGGATATTTTGTGGTTATATGTGTTTATGATCATTTACAGGTGGATTTCCATCCCGTGTTTGCGATCCATTCAACATAAAAAGATCACAAAGTTCATTGGAGTCTAGAGTTATATGGTGGAAGCATCCAAGTTCATCCTATTTGTGACTCTACGGCATTGTTTGCCCACTAAGGGCATTGAAGAGCCACCTCGAGCGTTTGTGGAGAAGGTTGGATGCTGGGCAGTAGCGAGTGCCCGAGCTGGGCACCACACACGCACGGCCCGCGCTCATCGAGCAGTAGAGTATGATGAGCAGCATAGGATGTCCGACTCGCGCGCAAGACATGACCGACTCGCGCATATCGAGTGGAAGCAGCTGCTTGACAGTATCGAGTGCCCGACTCGCACGCAAGACATGCCCGACTCGCGCACATCGAGCGAAGGCTGATGCTTGGCAGCAGCGAAGGCCCGAGCCGCGCGCCATATATGCCCGACTCGCGCACATCGACGCGGCTGCGATTCTTCGACAGTTTTCAGCTTTCCTTTAGGTTTTATTAATTAAAGAAAAAGTTTTGTTGGCTGGGGCTGGGAATTTCTGGACTGAATTAGAGAGGATAGAGAGAAGAACCCTAATCCCTATTTTCTCCCTTTTTGAGTTTCGAATAATTAGTTTGAAGATTTGCTTGATGGATGCTATGTCGATTGTAGCCTAAATCTAGTCTTGAGAATGGTTAATCAAGCTTCGGTCTATTATTGTGAGGTTTCTCTTTGTTAACTTTTTCTTAATTATAATTGTGATTTCTTGATTTTAATCTATGATTGTGGTATGTATTGCTAGGAGTACTACTAGTTTATACATTCGATTTATCATTTGCTAGGATTTAGAATTGATGCCGATTCATCTGTTCTTCTTTCATGAGTAGCAATCTAGGGTTTGAGTAATGAATCTGATTATTATTGATTAATCACTAGAGAAATCACAAGTTCCAATTTGAATATGTTGTGCTAGCAATTTGTTAATTGGCTCATTTTTCCTAGTTCGTTGATGTTCTATTGATTTGAATTTAATCTATGATTAGATTAGATTAATCTTTAGTTCAAGTTTTATGATCATCTGATTGTGATTGTTTAACGGTACTTTTGAGGGAAAGGAATTTGATTTCCAACTTTGAGTAATTATGTGTAAAGTTACACATTTGAGAAACCAATGATCAATAGTACGAATCGAAGTGGCCATTACCCGAACTCAAGATTCTTCTCTTCTTGATTACATTACTTTTTGATTGTTCTTTAGTTCTTCATATTTAGTTATTCAATTCTTTAATCCCAAAACCTCCATTTGATCTATTATAAGCACGAGTTAGTCCCCAAGTCTCTGTGGATTCGACCCTACTTGCCACTTACATTTATTTGTATTGGAAAGAAGGAAAATAAACTTTTATCTTTGGTAGCGCGTACGACCGCGTCCCACCAAAGACCACAGACTAAAAGAAAAGAAGACCTTGGTTTTGAAAACTACAAGAAGAGGAACAAGCCTAAGAAATATGTTGACCTACCTAGTGATAAAATATGCATGTACTGTGGTAAGCTAGGTCATTACATAACTCAATGTCAACTAAGAACTGGAATGATTGGCAAAAATGTGAAATTGTGCAACATGAAATGGGTTGCCAAAACAAGTGCTTATCAAGAACAGGAACCCACGAAACAAGGGGTTCCTACAACTAACAACTAGTTGATTTTTGCAGGTTGGAGTGAGGGGGAACAACACTTGTTATCTTGATAGTGGTTGTTCTAAGCATATGACAGGAGACAAATCTAAGTTTCTCTCACTCTCAACCTATGAAGGTGGAAGTGTGACTTTTGGTGACAATAAGAAAGGTAACATAGTTGCCATGGGTAAGGTTGGTAAGTCACCATCACATTCCATTGATAATGTATTTTTAGTTGAAGGTTTAAAGCATAATCTGTTAAGTATTTCCCAATTCTGTGACAAGGAAAATGTTGTTAAATTTAATAGTGAAAAATGCTTGATCATTAACATTAACTCTAAGAGTGTCATCTTTGAAGGAACAAGGAAAAGGAACACATATATTGTGGATCTTGATCTTGTTCCTATAAACAATTTGACATGCCTTAGTGTTATTGAAGATGATCCACTCTTATGGCATAAGCGTCTAGGACATGCTAGCTTTTCATTACTTGACAAACTTCGATCAAAAGATCTTGTTTTGGGATTACCATCTATAAAATTTCATATTGATCAAGTTTGTGATGCATGTGCCAAAGGAAAGCATATTAGATCCTCTTTCAAATCTAAAACTGTTGTAAGCACCACAAAACCTTTAGAATTAATTCATATGGATTTGTGTGGCCCTATGAGAATTCAATGTAGAAGTGGAAAGAGGTATGTGTTAGTTATTGTTGATGACTACTCTAGGTATACTTGGGTTATTTTTCTATCTAGTAAGGATGAGACTTATGATGAGTTCCTTGTCTTTGCTAAAAGAGTTCAAAATTTGAGTGGTCACATATTAATGCATATTAGATCCGATCATGGTAAAGAATTTGAAAATTATAAATTTGATGATTTAAGCAGAAACCATGGCCTAGATCATAATTTCTCTGCCCCTAGGACACCACAACAAAATGGGGTTGTAGAAAGGAAAAATAGAACTTTGGAAGAAATGGCTAGGACCATGCTAATTGTGAGTGAACTTCCAAGGAACTTTTGGGCAGAGGCTGTTAAAACTGCTTGTCACATAATAAGTCGTGCCATGATGAGACCTATCATTAACAAAACTCCTTATGAGCTTTATTTTGGAAAGAAACCCAATATTACTCATTTCAGAACATTTGGCTGCAAATGTTTTGTTCATAACAATGGGAAAGATAATCTTGGAAAATGTTGATGCTAGGAGTGATGAAGCAATATTCTTAGGATATTAATCACATAGTAAGGCCTATAGAGTTTACAATAAAAAAAACTATGTGTGTTGAAGAAAGTGTCCACATAATCTTTGATGAATCTGACAACTTTAATCCAAGCAAATAGGTTGATGACTTTGAAATTGGCTTGGTACGACCAAATGAGAAAGATGCAGATTCAATTGAGGAGGAAGAAATAAAAGAGGAAAGGAACGAAGGAGATGAAAACATTCATAACAATGATGTTCCTGTTCCTGAAGATGGTGGAGTTGATCCTGTTCCTACTAAGAACGAGAATGTTGAAGGAACTGATTCAACAATTGCTGAAAAAGGAACAAGTGAACAAAGCTCTTCATCCTGTCATGAAACTCAAGAGGAACAACCTGTTCCTATAAGGGAGTTTCAACCAAAACCTTGGAGACATCAAAAATCACATCCAGTGGAACTCATAATAAGTGACATATCCAAAGGTACGCAAACTAGATCTCAGTTAAGGAATTTTTGTGCATTTCATGCGTTCTTATCAATGATAGAACCAAGAAAAGATGAAGAAGCCCTAACTGATTCTGATTGGATCACTGCTATGCAAGCTGAATTAAATGAGTTCGAAAGAAACAAGGTATGGCATCTAGTTCCCTCTTCTAAACAAGAAAAAGTGATTGGTTCAAAATGGGTGTTTAGAAATAAACTAGATGAGTATGAAACAATTGTAAGGAACAAAGCTTGACTTGTAGTAAAAGGTTATAATCAACAAGAAGGAATTGACTATGAAGAAATCTTTGCCCCTGTTGCTAGACATGAAGCCATTAGAATACTAATTGCATTTGCTGCTTATATGGGATTTAAACTATATCAAATGGATGTTAAGTGTGCATTTCTAAATGGCTATTTAAATGAACATGTCACTAGTGGAAAAAACGCTAAATGTCACAAGAAAACCGCTGCGGTCCTTAAGAATACCGCAGCGGTAAATTGTCGTAGAATTTGGGGGGAAAAGGGGGAACATAAACCGCTGCGGTCTATAGAAAACCGCAACGGTTAAAAGAAACTGATGCGGTTTTCAGTTAACCGTTGCGGTTTTCTGAACCGCAGCGGTTTATTTTAATTTTTTTTTTCTAAATCCCGCGTGAAATTGGTCGAGTACTCGAGTTGATTACAATTTTGTGCGAACACTCACCTGCACTCCCTCCTTCTTTAGGTTCGAAGTTTGAACTCCCTCCTTCCTTCTCAATTTCCTCCACGCACCACCGCCGCACCTCCACCGCCGCACCTCCACGCTTCATCAACAACAAACCCTAGAAGCTCCCTCCTTTCTTTTCATCAACAACAGCAATTCCAAGCGTCCTCCTCTACGGCTGCACTGTGCGTCCTCCACCGCCGCACGTCCACCGCCGCACCTCCACCGTGCCCTTAACACCTACATTCCTCCTCCTCTTCTTAGGTACCTAAAATTTCTCAACTTTACTTAATCTCATATTTAAAGCTTTAAGTTTTATAATTAATTGTAGTTTTATGAATAATTGTCAGTGAAATTAGGTTGTATTATAGTTAAAGGTTGTAAATTTGATTGATTTGAGTTTATTTGATTTTATTTAAAGTAGTTAGTTTGATTTTTAGGTTACAAAACTAGGGCTTTGTTGTGGTTGTTGTTGTAGTTGTAGTGGTTGTAGTTGTTGTTGTTGTTGTTGTAGTAGTACTTATTAACTAGTTATTTTTGAACTAACAAAGTATAACGTTGAATATGATTATTGGTTTAGCTATTTAATTAGTTTAGTTTAGCTTAGTTTGGTTTAGTGTTGTTTAATTTGCTAATTTATACTAATCTTAACTTTATACTTTGTTGTTGATTATTGAAGCTAGCTAGTGACGGAGTGTTGAGCTCGATTTCTCTATTGACAACCTTTACATTGGTATGTTATCACTCATATTTAACTTTCTTTCATAGTTAATTGGTTTATATGTGCAAATGTGTATATATTTATCGTTGAATTGAGATTAGATGTAAAATGTTTTGTTGTTTTTAAAAACCTATGTTTGCATCATCATATCATATGCCTAGATACCCGTTCGAGACTTACTCATTAGGAGTAAGTCTTGAATAGTCCCCGGTTTGGGACTGTTCTTAGATGTTTAATCTCACTTAGGTGGTGAATGTATGTCTTTAGTTCGATTCTAGAGGAAAATCTTGGCTCGTCGTTTCCCTACTTTTGTTCTCTGGTACATATGTAGATATAAATAAATTTTTATCTACATCGTGTACTTGGAGAACTGTAGGGAAATGCTGCCGGATTTTCCGTAGATTCGAACTGAAGGCAATACATTCACTAGTGAGATTAGACATCTAAGGATGGGTTAGGTTGGAGTGATAAGGACCCTTGGAAAGCATGCCTAATTTCATTAAATTTATATCGTGTATAAACTCTAATAATGTAGTGAAATTCGTCATTGACATTGGGTCCTTGTTGCTTGTGTTTAATTAGAGCTAGGTTTGGTTGAAATGAATCGTGCATGGATGTATGGTAGTCGTGACACGTGTGAATTCGTGGATGGGGTCTTTGAATTTTGTGATGCCGCATTAAGTCATCAGCCGCAAAGGGAGCCGAGGGGTTTTATTGTCCTTGTGTTGATTGTGGTAATGTGAGCATCGTTAGTAGCATTGAGTCGCTTAGGGAGCATGTCTTTCGTCGCGGGTTTAGACAAGACTACTATGTATGGGTTTGGCACGGTGAGGAGGGTATGTATGATGGTCGAAATGCCATTGTTAACGATGTGCATGAAGAAGGTGAGTTTGATGTCATTGAGAATGACAACATCGAGGATGAATATGAGGAT
Organism: Beta corolliflora; assembly: GCA_947648045.1. Taxonomy (NCBI): domain Eukaryota; kingdom Viridiplantae; phylum Streptophyta; class Magnoliopsida; order Caryophyllales; family Amaranthaceae; genus Beta; species Beta corolliflora. Next base: position 1,629,071 of record CANSZD010001209.1, read on the forward strand.
ATTCAAGTAGAAGATGATGATGATGAAGGGGATCATATCGAGGAGATGATGGCGGGGGTAGATCATTGTGGCAAACGGCCTCGTATTTTTGAGTGCATGGACGAGGCATCTCGAAAACCGTTGTATCCCGGTTGTACGAGGTACACCAAGCTGACGGCCGTGATAACACTCTTTAATATCAAGACGAAAGCCGGTATAAGTGACTCTTGTTTCACTTCCTTGTTGCAAGCATTTGGTGATATGTTCTCTGGACGACCATGAACTACCCAAGTCGAACTATTATGCTAATAAACTGATGTGTCCCTTCGGGTTAGAGTACCAGAGGATACATGCTTGTCCAAACGATTGTGTGCTATATCGAAATGAATATGAAAATATGGATGAGTGTCCTCGATGTGGGAAGTCACGTTACAGGCGTGCGGGGTTGGTGATAAGAAAGGTCCCGCAAAGAAAGGTGATGTGGTATCTTCCGATTATACCACGATTCAAGCGCATGTTTTCAATCAAAAAAGATGCTAAGAACTTGAGGTGGCATGCGTAACGAAGGAAAAAGGATGGTTTTCTCAAACATCCGATCGATTCTCCCGAGTGGAAAGGTATCAACCATTGTCATAAGACCTTCGGTGCCGAGGACGTAAATTTGAGGCTTGGCCTATGCACGGATGGAATGAACCCATTTGGCAATCTTAGTTCTCAACATAGTACATGGCCGGTTCTTCTAGTTATATACAACTTGCCTCCTTGGTTGTGCATGAAACGCAAATACATCATGTTGTCGATTCTTATTTCAGGGCCGAAACAGCCTGGAAACGACATAGATGTCTACCTCTAGCCACTTGTTGATGATTTGAGAAAAATGTGGGATGAAGGAGTTTTCGTGTATGACGCACATGCCGATGAGGTATTCACATTGCGTGCCATGCTTTTATTCACTCTTAATGACTATCCGACTTATGGGAACTTATCCGGGTACAAGAACAAAGGGAAGAAAGCATGCCCGATTTGCCTGGACGACACAACATCTAAATACATTACTACTTGTCACAAAGAAGTTTATATGCGCACCCGAAGGTTCCTTCGACGCGACCATCCTTATCGTAATAAGAAGAAGGCATTCGATGGAACAGTTGAGGAAGGGGTTGCTCGTAGACCATTGACTGGTATTGAGGTTTATGATCAAGTCAAGGGTATTGAAACGATATTCGGCAAAGGAGCGAGTGTTGGTGATAAGGGACTTTGGAAAAAGGAGTCTATTCTCGTGGAAACTTCCATATTGGAGAGATCTAGAGGTTAGACATTGTCTCGACGTCATGCACATAGAGAAAAATGTATGTGACGCCATTCGGGGACACTTATGAATATTCCACATAAGACAAAGGATAGCAAAGGGGTGCGACCGTATCCGGAAAGTGAGGGGCTTCGACCGTAACTATGGGCTCAAAAGAGGGACACTAAGAAAAGAAAGAAAGAAGAGAAAGTGTCGGAAAAGGAAAAGGAAAGGGAAAAGAAAAGAAACAGGAAGAAGGGTCGCTGCAGAATTGAAAGAAAAGGAAAGAAAACGGTGAAGGATGATGATAGAAACTATTTACCTCCGGCTTGCTACACTCTATCTAGAGCCGAGAAGCGTCTTTTTGCGAGTGTTTGTACAACATTAAGGTTCCATCAGTGGTACTCATCGAACATGAAAAGATTTGTTACCTTAGACGGTGAGTTGAAATTATCGAGCATGAAGTCTCATGATTGTCATGTAATGATGCAAGTATTCTTACCGATTGCAATTCGAGGGATATTGCCGAAACATGTGAGACATACCATAACGAGTTGTGTTCTTTTTTCAATACTATATGTAGCAAAACGTTACAACCCTCGAAGCTTGATGCTCGCAGCTAGCGTGATACGTACTTTGTGCAAGTTTGAGATGTACTTCCCACCTGCTTTCTTCCACATTATGGTCCATTTGGTTGTACATCTAGTTCGAGAAATTAAGCTATGTGGTCCAGGTGTTTTTGAGGTGGTGCTATCCCTTTGAGAGACATATGGGCTCTTTGAAAGATAAAGTAAGGAATCCAGCGCAACCGGTAAGGAAGTATAATTCGGGGGACCCGGGAGTGAAGAGGTCGGTAATTTTGTGGCCGAGTTCTTAACTAATGTTGATCCTATTGGACTTCCTACATCTCGACACGAGGGCGACTCGCGGGTAAAGGTACACTTGGCTCGAAAATGATAGTACCTCCTGTTGAAAGCCGCATACAAGCACACTTATTTGTATTGCAAAGATATGGTACGAGTGCATCCGTACTTGGATGAGCATTTGGAGGAGTTGTGTGACCAGAATCCAGGTAAAGGGACTAGAGCATTGATGCAGTTGCATAATAAGACTTTTATTGATTGGTTCCATAACCGAATAATGCGTGAAGTAGATTCCAATGTTTCTGAAACTCTAAAGTGGCTAGCATTTGGTCCTCGAGAAGCTGTGCACTCCTATGAGGGTTATGATGTTAACGGATATACGTATTGGACAGATCGTCAAGATCAAAAGTCGAGATCTCTCCAGAATAGTGGTGTTTCAGTAGAGGCATCATCTACACAGTATGCAAGTGCCAAAGACAATTCTCCAATTGATGCTAGATTGTTATACTATGGACGAGTTCAAGATATATGGGAGCTTGACTACTCTGGTTTCACGGTCTGCTTATTTCGATGCAAGTGGGTTGAGTATAACCGGCGTTACATAAGAAAAGATGACCCTTGTGGATTTACTCTTGTAGACTTGGGTCGGTTGCGTGATAGTGAAGAGCCATTCGTGCTTGCATTACAAGTTAAGCAAGTATTCTACGTAACTGACCCTTCTGATAACAAGTGGTCAATTGTTGTTCCGGGAAAAAGAACTATACTCGGAGTTGGTGATGTTGAGGATGAGGATGAGTATGATGCATTTGAAGACACCCCGCCTTTCACCATTCCCAACTCCGATGTCACTGATACGGAGTTAGCGACAAGTTACATGCGTGCAGATCACGGGGAAGGGATAATGGTTGATACTTCAAATGAAGGTGGCAAAAGTAAACAATAGGCTCGACTTCTGTGGTTCCAATTCCGGCTTTCGGCTTTTCAACCTCAATTTACTTTATTTCTCGCTTTTAGCCGCATGTTAGGTCATGTATAGTTCTTATTAGTATATATATATGTATTACAATCAACTAAACTCGCTTCACATGTATTGAAACCCATTTTGGGTAAGTGAATGTCATTTCGGGCCAATTTCGGCTTTTCAACCTCAATTAACTTAATTTCTCGCTTTTAGTCGCATGTTAGGTCATGTATAGTTCTTATTAGTATATATATATGTATTACAATCAACTAAACTCGCTTCACATGTATTGAAACCCATTTTGGGTAAGTGAATGTCATTTCGGGCCAATTTCGACTTTTCAACCTCAATTAACTTAATTTCTCGCTTTTAGCCGCATGTTAGGTCATGTATAGTTCTTATTAGTATATATATATGTATTACAATCAACTAAACTCGCTTCACATGTATTGAAACCCATTTTGGGTAAGTGAATGTCATTTCGGGCCAATTTCGGCTTTTCAACCTCAATTAACTTAATTTCTCGCTTTTAGCCGCATGTTAGGTCATGTATAGTTCTTATTAGTATATATATATGTATTACAATCAACTAAACTCGCTTCACATGTATTGAAACCCATTTTGTGTAAGTGAATGTCATTTCGGGCCAATTTCGGCTTTTCAACCTCAATTAACTTAATTTCTCACTTTTAGCCGCATGTTAGGTCATGTATAGTTCTTATTAGTATATATATATGTATTACAATCAATTAAACTCGCTTCACATGTATTGAAACCCATTTTGGGTAAGTGAATGTCATTTCGGGCCTATTAGAGTCACTTAAATTCGGGTCACATGATTTGAAAACCGAATTGGGTAGATGAATGTCGTTTAGGGTGTAATTATGGATTGTTTTTTGGGGGGGGGAGGGAACTCGTGCAAGGGGTGCCGTGCAAGCGGGGTGGGACAGTGAAGGGGGCCGTGAAGGGGGGACCGTGGAAGGAGGGTGGGGACGGTTCGGGGGGAGTGTGCGGGCGGGGGGAGGGAGTGTACAAGGGGGGCGTGCGAGGGGGCGCAACAATGGGGGGAGTGAAGGGGGGCAAGTGCAAGGGGGGGCAGTGTAGGGGGGAGTGTGCGGTGAGAGTGGGGCGGGGGGGCAAGGGGGGCGATGAAGGGGGCGAGTGGGGGGGGTCGAAGGGGGGTTTGTGAAGGGGGGTGGGACAGTGAAGAAGGGGGTGTGCGGTTCAGGGGGAGTGTGCGGGCGGGGGGAGGGAGTGTGCGGGCGGGGGGGAGGGAGTGTGCAGTGGGGGGCGTGCGAGGGGGGGCATCAATGGGGGAGTGAAGAGGGGCCGGGCAGGGGGCAGTAGAAGGGGGTTGTGGCAAGGGGGGGCAGTGCAGGGGGGGTGTGCAAGTGAGGGTGAGGCAGTGGCAAGGGGGGCAAGGAAGGGGCGTGCGGAGGGGGTGAAGAAGGGGCAAGGAAGGGGCCAAGGTGTGGGGGGCAGTGAAGGGGAGGGGGTGGCACTGGGGTTGATGTGCAGGTGTGGATGGGGGGTGTGCGGGCGATCATGGGGGCAGGTGAAGGGGGGGCAGTCAAGGGGTGGGGGGAGTGCAGGGGGTGGGGACTGTGCAGGGGGTTTCTAATCATATGTTTGTTTAATCTTACGCGTTTCTAATATCGTTTTTTAAAATTTCAGGAGTTTAAACATGGTCCGAGATGATGTGATTGTGGAGGAAGAAACCGATGATGATTATGATAAGTCATTGGATGATGATGATGAGTATGATGCGGAGAAGGAGAACGATAAAGGTGACCCGGAAGACTTAGCGCATGATGAGGAGGCGCGCTTGCGTAAAAGGGAACTTGACTTGACTGAAATAAATGAGGAGCTAGCCGATAAGGCTCCCCCCATTGACAACAATGCTAGGGAAGATTATCCTTGTACTTCATCCGTCATTGTGCCACAAAAAAATGCGGGGAAAGAGGTTCTCAGTACCAAAACTCCAAGTAAAGTTGCAACAAAGAAGCGGAAAGGAAGGGGTGCGACCAAGGGATTGAATTATAACACCCCTATGACCCTCGAGTATGATGATATGGGTCAACCTTGTGGTCAATGGCGTAAAAAGTATGGACAGCATTTAGGGTTATGTGTGCGCAAACTGAGCATTTTGGTGGGGTGGAAAGATGTGCCCGATGCAATGAAGAAATCATTATGGGAAGACACTTGTGTAAGTATATTTTGTAACTGAATTACTTTTATTTTTTGCATTTAGGGGCATGTTAGGTCATATATAGTTCCAATAGGTAAATATATAACTATAAGAGTCAATTAAACTCCACTTATATGCTTTGAAACACATTTTGGGTAAATGAAGGCCATTTCGGGCCGATTTTGGCCTTTACACTCCAATTCACTTAGTTTTTTGCATATAGCCGCATGTTAGGTCATATATAGTCCCAATAGGTACATATATAACTATAAGAGTCAATTAAACTCCACTTATATGCTTTGAAACACATTTTGGGTAAATTAAGGCCATTTCGGGCCGATATTGACCTTTACACTCCAATTCACTTAGTTTTTTGCATTTAGCCGCATGTTAGGTCATATATAATCCCAATAGGTACATATATAACTATAAGAGTCAATTAAACTCCACTTATATGCTTTGAAACACATTTTGGGTAAATGAAGGCCATTTCGGGCCGATTTTGGCCTTCACACTCCAATTCACTTAGTTTTTTGCATTTAGCCGCATGTTAGGTCATATATAGTCCTAATAGGTACATATATAACTATAAGAGTCAATTAAACTCCACTTATATGCTTTGAAACACATTTTGGGTAAATGAAGGCCATTTCGGGCCGATTTTGGCCTTTACACTCCAATTCACTTTATTTTGGCCTTTACACTCCAATTCACTTAGTTTTTTGCATATAGCCGCATGTTAGGTCATATATAGTCCCAATAGGTACATATATAACTATAAGAGTCAATTAAACTCCACTTATATGCTTTGAAACACATTTTGGGTAAATGAAGGCCATTTCGGGCCGATTTTGGCCTTTACACTCCAATTCACTTTATTTTTTGCATTTAGGGGCATGTTAGGTCATATATAGTCCCAATAGGTACATATATAACTATAAGAGTCAATTAAACTCCACTTATATGCTTTGAAACACATTTTGGGTAAATGAAGGCCATTTCGGGCCGATTTTGGCCTTTACACTCCAATTCACTTAGTTTTTTTCATTTAGTCGCATGTTAGGTCATATATAGTCCTAATAGGTACATATATAACTATAAGAGTCAATCAAACTCCACTTATATGCTTTGAAACACATTTTCGGTAACTTTTTGTTTGTTTCTTGTTTTTATAGAATACGTTCCATATTACTCATAATGAGGAAAAAAAGGCGGCGTTCCTATCCGCGGTGGCCGAAAGATTTAGAGCTTTCAAAAGCAAACTAGTGAGTGGGTGGATCACGAAACGGAGAAAGAGGACTATGAAGAGGAGGAAAATTCAAAAATCAAAGCAAAATGAGGGTGAGACAGACAAGGAGACCGAAAAAGAAACAGAAAAGGAAGGGGGAGAGCAGGAAGATACATTTCAACCGGATTCTTTGCCTCATCAGATTTGGGGACATATAAAACCAGAAGATTGGGAAGCATTTGTTGCCCAAAATACTACGCCCGAGATGGTGGTAAGTATTGCACTTTAAACTATATATATTTGACTTTGCATGTTCATTTTCAATACAATTACATGTGTTTTCTAATTGCCCATGTGAATTTATAGGCTAAGCGTGAGAAACATTCACTCAGTGCAAGACAGAGGAAGCACTACCATCATATGGATTTCCATACTTATGCGAGCGCGAGAAAGTTGTGGATTGACGAGAAATTTTACCCTTCTACCGATACAACCACAACGCCGTCTTCTAGCTCTAAGGCCGCGCCGTTTGTCAAAGTTGATCGTGTCGCTGATTGGTGGTGCTCCTTGCATAGGCGTGATATCAACAATCAAATGACCATTTCAGATCCGGGAACCTTGAAGATAGCCAATGTCGTTGTAAGTACATGCACTACCAATACCCCACCCCCCCGCACACCCCCCCACCCCCACACCGCCCACACCCCCTAAAAGTCCCCCCCACCCCCCGCACACATCCCCCACTCCCCCGCACACCGCCCCCACCCCCGCACACCGCCCCCCTCACTCCCCGCACACCGCCCCCACCCCCCCTTGCACACGCTCCCCCACCCCCGCACACCGCCCCCCACCCCCGCACACATCCCCCCACTCCCCTGCTCCCCGCCGCACACCGCCCCCACCCCCATGCACACCTGCACACGCCCCCACCCCTCGCTCCGCCCCATACAGTCTTTGCCCCACCCCCTTGCCGCTGCCGCTTATGATGTTGATTTTTTTTTTTAAAAATTACCGTTGTTAATTTCTCTATAGATGGGGCTCAAGCAAAAAGAGGTTAGCGGCGAGTTCACCCCCCAAGGCAACAAAGATGCCCTTTATGAGACTTTAATTGGGAAAGGACCATAGTGGACGTTTGAGGGGTTTAGGTGGTATTCGTCTAGGTGTGACAAAAGCGTATCCTAAAGATTACTCCGTGGGTACAAAATCACGCTCTCAACCACATGATATGGAAGCTATGACACAAGCTATTCGGGAGAAGCTTACCGATGAAATTACGGAGAAAGTCACGGAGAAAGTGACGGAGAAAGTCACGGAGAAACTCACGGAGAGTTTCAACGCGGTCCTCTCACAGTTTGGTTTACCAGCGATACATCAACCTAAACTGGATCGTCTTTTGGAGGACAAAGCTAGCCATCCTAACACACAAAAATCCCCACCATCTATACTTGAGTTAGAGGTAACTATTATCCTTATAATTTTTAAAACTAAGTAACATGTTATATTATGTAATTGCATGTTCGTAACCTCAATTTCATTTACTTTTTGAAGGAAGAAACGCCTTGCCAGCTTTTACTAGATGTAAAAGATGAGGGTTTGATTGTGGTGGCTGTAGGAAATGCACAACCACGAAGTGAACGAGTAATAGTCCATCATGAGCCTGTGGACAATGAGCACTTGGCGGTTAGTGTAGTGACCATTACTCCTGGTTACGAAGACTTTGCTCTTCCGCTGCCTAAACCGTCAATTGATATAAATGTCTTGACCGACGCTCGTGGTGGTTATGTGTTGTGGCCATCGGCATGGGTGAGGTTTTCAGACGAGGTAAATTGAAGCAACTTAAATCCATATTCATAATGATTTGTTTCATACCTACCTACTAACTAAGTTGAATGTTTTTACCGTTGAATTATTAGGTTTTGGAGAGAATAAACAAGCCCAAGGAAAGCAAGGCGGACTCACCTCCTATAGAGAAGGCGAAGAAGGGTTCAGAGAAGAAGGGTTCAAGCGGGCTAAAGAAGGCCATTTCGGGCAAAGTAATGCAAGATTCAAGTCACAAAGAAAAACCAACTACATATACTTGGATCGAGAAACCAAAGATCGAGTGTCTCACTAAGGCATGCATATGGCTACATGCAAATGCGCGTGATATGTCGGATGATGCACCTCTCGAGGTGAATTTGGGTACCACGCAATTCAACTACTTTGAGGATACATCGACATGGGTGTCTAAGGGTGATTTGAAAGAGTTCCTTTGCGGAGAGATACTGAATGTTTCCTTGATTCAAGTCTTCATGAGGTAAAACATTTGTACTTTTGAAGTAAATAAAAATGATTTGCAATATACAATAATATATTTATGTTACGAAGTTGGTTGTGCTTTAAAGATTACTCCAAGATGATTGTGGACGCAAGAGCATACAAGAGCAATTTGGGTGGTTATGTCCAAATTTCACCCGAGCCGACAATTGTTTGCAAAACACAAATGAGGTCAAGGAGTATATTTGGCTATGTATCAAAACATCTCTACGTGCACAACATAAGTTCATACTTGCCCCTTGTTTTGAAGAGTATAGTTCTTAACCTTGCATCTATTTTTACCACTTTAATTATCATTATATATACAATAGAAGTACTCACATGATTGCTTCCTAACTTTTTTGGCATTTTAGTCTTCATTGGTCGCTCGTTGTGATTTGTCCTTCAAACAACACAGTATATCATTTTGATTCTGTAGCTCAAGATCCACCACGACACTTATTCCTCAAATCATGCATAAATAGGTATATTTGTTATTTAAAATGCTAATAAGCATTACACTTTTTACTAATTCCATTCTTTGGCCACTTCTCACATGAAATTAACTTAACTGCAGTTCTTTGAAGAAATTTAAGAGCACGGGAAAAACACCTGAATGGAAAGCAATGAAGGTAATACATATTAGTTAAGCTACGTACTTCTTTCTTTTAGCAAAAAACAACCATGTATGTTAATTACATGATTTTTTTATGTAATTCTATGATTAGTGTGCTCGGCAACCGGGGGGAACCGAGTGTGGCTACTATGTGTTGAGGTTCATGTTCGATATAGCCTCAAGTTGCAAGGAAGTCGGGGATATTGAGAAGGTATATATATATATATATACATATAAAACTAATATACGTAGCTTAATTTAAAGTCGATTTTGGCCTCTTAAGCTCAATGCACTTAGTTTTGTTTTCTTTCCGCCTTTAGCCGCATGTTAAGTCATATATAGTTCCAATATGTACATATATAACTATAAGAGTCAATTAAAGTTCACTCATGTGCTTTGAAACCCATTTTGGATAAATGAAGGCCATTTCGAGTCGATTTTGGAATTCGAAGCTCATTTCAGTTAGTTTCCCGCATTTAGCCACATGATAGGTCATATATAGTTCCAATAGGTACATATATAACAATAAGAGTCAATTATAGTTCACTCATATGCTTTGAAACCCAATTTGGGTAAATGAAGGCCGTTTAGGGCCGATTTTAGCCTTCGGGGCTCATTTCACTTAGTTTCCTGCATTTAGCCACATGTTAGGTCATATATAGTTCTAATAGGTACATATATAACTATAAGAGTCAATTATAGTTCACTCATATGCTTTGAAACCCATTTTGGGTAAATGAAGGCCGTTTCGGGTCGATTTTGGTCTTCGAAGCTCATTTCACTTAGTTTCCCGCATTTAGCCACATGTTAGGTCATATATAGTTCCAATAGGTACATATATAACAATAAGAGTCAATTATAGTTCACTCATATGCTTTGAAACCTAATTTGGGTAAATGAAGGCCGTTTCGGGCCGATTTTAGCCTTCGAGGCTCATTTCACTTAGTTTCCTGCATTTAGCCACATGTTAGGTCATATATAGTTCCAATAGGTACATATATAACTATAAGAGTCAATTATAGTTCACTCATATGCTTTGAAACCCAATTTGGGTAAATGAAGGTCGTTTCGGGTCGATTTTAGCCTTCGGGGCTCATTTCACTTAGTTTCCTGCATTTAGCCACATGTTAGGTCATATATAGTTCCAATAGGTACATATATAACTATAAGAGTCAATTATAGTTCACTCATATGCTTTGAAACCCACTTTGGGTAAATGAAGGCCATTTCGGGCCGATTTTGGCCTTCGAAGCTCATTTCACTTAGTTTCCGGCATTTAGCCACATGTTAGGTCATATATAGTCCCAATAGGTACATATATAACAATAAGAGTCAATTATAGTTCACTCATAAGCTTTGAAACCCAATTTGGGTAAATGAAGGCCGTTTCGGACCGATTTTAGCCTTCGAGGCTCATTTCACTTAGTTTCCTGCATTTAGCCACATGTTAGGTCATATATAGTTCCAATAGGTACATATATAACTATAAGAGTCAATTATAGTTCACTCATATGCTTTGAAACCCATTTTGGGTAAATGAAGGCCGTTTCGGGCCGATTTTGGCCTTCGAAGCTCATTTCACTTAGTTTCCCGCATTTAGCCACATGTTAGGTCATATATAGTTCCAATAGGTACATATATAACTATAAGAGTCAATTATAGTTCACTCATATGCTTTGAAACCCATTTTGGGTAAATGAAGGTCGTTTCGGGCCGATTTTGACCTTCGAAGCTCATTTCACTTAGTTTCCGGCATTTAGCCACATGTTAGGTCATATATAGTTCCAATGGGTACATATATAACTATAAGAGTCAATTATAGTTCACTCATATGCTTTGAAACCCATTTTGGGTAAATGATTGCCATTTCAGGTCGATTTTAGCCTTCGAAGCTCACTTCACTTAATTTCCCGCATTTAGCCACATGTTAGGTCATATATAGTTCCAATAGGTACATATATAACTATAAGAGTCAATTATCTAAGGTCTTACTCAAACTAAAACTGATATTATGTGTGTTTCCTTATGTTTAAGGTATTCAACCAAAGGGAGAGTTCTTTCACCACAACCGAGATAAACGAGGTTCGGGATTTGCTAGCACACTACCTTACCGAAGTTTGCATGTGAAGATGATGCCGTGACTTTGAGTTTATTTGTTCTTATTGTTCTACTTGCTAGTTATTTAGGTACAACAATATAATTGATGTTTATTTTGGATTTTAGTACTTAATACAACTTCATTTGTAGTACATTCTCCAAATTTTATATATATATATATATATATATATATATATATATATATATATATATATATATATATATATTAATTTGACTTGTATACGACGCGCTTCTGGGATTTGTGTCAACTATAGCAAGTTAGATATAATAAAATATAATATATATACAAATATAATATATAAAATATTATATATATACAAATATAATATATATATATATATATATATATATATATATATATATATATATATATATATATATAACATTAACTGATGCGGTTTACTAAGAAAACCGCATCAGTTAATGTTCCAATGCATACAAAGAGGTTGGCGGCAAAGAACAAACCGCTGCGGTTCCAAGGCAAAACCGCAGCGGTTTTTCCCATTAACCGCTGCGGTTTTACCTAGGAACCGCAGCGGTTTGTTCTTTGCCGCTGCGGTTATTAACCGCAGCAGTTTCTTTATGAAAACTGCTGCTAGTCCAACCATTGCGGGCCAAAACCGCAGCGGCAAGCCCGGTTTTGACCGCAGCGGTTGGACTTTATTCCACTAGTGTGTATATGTTGAACAACTCCCTAGATTTGAAAGCAATGATCTCCCAAATTATGTCTACAAGCTTGACAAGGCTCTTTATGGGTTAAAGCAAGCGCCTAGGTCATGGTATGAGAGATTATCAAAGTTCCTTTTAGAAAACAACTTTAAAAGAGGAAAGGTGGATAAAACTTTGTTTCTAAAATCGAAAGGAACTGACATACTACTTGTTCAAATATATGTTGATGACATTATTTTCGGAGCAACTAATGAATCATTGTGCAAAGAATTCTCAAAACTTATGAGTAGTGAATTTGAGATGAGTATGATGGGTGAATTAAATTTCTTTCTTGGGTTACAAATTAAGCAAACTAAAAAAAGAATAAGTATTCATCAACAAAAATACATAAAGGAACTGCTAAAGAAATATGGCCTCGAAAATTCAAAGATAAATCATACTCCTATGGGAACGTCAACTAGATTAGATGAAGATTACATAGGAACAAGTGTTGATCAAATAAAATATAGAGGCATGATTGGTTCACTTTTGTATCTAACTGCTAGTCGTCCAGACATAGCTTTTAGTGTTGGTTTGTGTGCTAGATTTCAAGCTAATCCCAATGAGTCTCATCTAACTGCCGTGAAGAGAATTCTTAGATATCTTAAAGGCACAGATGATCTTGGACTTTTCTATCCAAGAAGTGATACATTTGAGTTAAGAGGATATGATGATGCTGATTATGCTGGGGATCTTGTAAATAGAAAAAGTACCTCATGTATGGTTTAATTTCTTAGTCATAGTTTAGTTTCTTGGAGTACCAAGAAACAAAACACAGTTGCTTTATCCACTGCTGAAGCAGAATATGTAGCTGCTGCAGCATGTTGCTCACAAATGCTTTGGATAAAACAACAACTTTGTGACTATGGAATAATCTTTAATTGTGTTCCTATTTATTGTGATAATACTAGTGCCATTAGTATTTCAAAAGATCCAGTGCATCAATCAAGAGTTAAGCATATACATATCAGACATCACTTTCTAAAAGAAAATGTGGAAAAAGGTTTGATTAAACTTGAGTTTTGTCAAACTGAAAATCAGATTGCTGATATACTAACTAAGCCTCTACAAAGAGATAGATATGAAAATTAAGGCTTGAGTTAGGTTAAATAAAACTTAAGTAATTGTTCCTATTCCAATCCCCCATGTCTGAATTGATTTTCTTACTCTATGTGATATTAAGTGACTGTGATTCATTGCCTAAGACCATTGCAAATTAAGATGTTAAAAACATGTACATGGATTCAAAGGAATAAAGCAACTCACAAATGTCACATAATACTCCCCTTATTGTTCTTAAGTTAAAGAAACTTGCATGATATTAAGAATGTTGACATTAAGCATAAGTTGTTCCTATAGCACAAGTTCCTTAGAATTTATTTTCTTTCCATAAATTATATCCATAAAAATCAAAAATCCGAAAATCCCAAAAATATAGGAATCAGATTTAATCAAGTCATGATTCCCCTTTTATCTTTTCTTTTATTTTTATCTTTTAATTTTGTTTTTTTTTCCTTTTAATTTTTACGCGTGTAACTCCTCATTCACTGTTACATGCATCTTTTTCTTTCTTCCATTCCAAACCGTGTTCCTTAAACGCTTCAACTTCACCATTATTCACTAGTAGAAAAAACCTCAAATGCTCCGGTTGTTTAGGCCCCAAATGCTCCGTATTTAACGCGTAGCAGACGTCATACGAGCATTTGAGCATTTTAGAAATGCTCCGGTTGTAAACCGAAGCATTTATTTTTTTAAATGCTCCGGTTTTTAAAAAAACCGGAGCATTTGAGCTTTTTTACGAATTAAAAAAACTCAAATGCTCCGGTTGTTATGGAAAAACCGGAGCATTTGTTATCACAAGTGCTCCGGTTTTCTGGCACAACCGGAGCATTTGAGCTTTTTTAATAAAAAAAAATTTCAGATCTGCTACCCCTGCTGGCCAGCAGCATGAGTAACAAGTTTTCAAGCAAAGAAACTAAAGAGTACCCACTACACACAACCTTGAAACACATATACTTCATACAACCATTTCCAATTCCACGAAGTTAATATTTTTACTTAGTTGACACAATACGAAGCCAATTCTCATTCGACAAAGTTAATAGTTGAAACTAAGGAGTATCCAGATTCAAAGTTCTCATTTTCTAATTCCGTAATACAAAATCGAAATCTAAACAACTTAAGAACTCACTAGGTAACAAGGGTATGCATCACTTTTATATGTTATGAAGTAGAAACAGTTCTGTTTTCATATCACACATCTAATGACAACAACCTTTCCACATTAAAATAAACATGGCAAAATTAATCTGGGTTTTGTTGGCATGAGAGTGTTGGTTGGTTTGTTTGGAAAACATCTAATATGACAACTCAAACCTCATAAAGTCTTTAATAATAGTTAATATGCCAAAACTGAAGCTTGTTTCAAGTACTCAAAACACTCTCGTACAAGGAGGTTACAAACTACAGTGCAAAATACAAGGAGAAATTACAAACTATAGTGCAAAGTTGACCTTCGTCAAGCTAAGTTCATGCTAAAGTAATTACCTTATCAGTATTCCTACAAAAGCAAAGCGACGTACTGAGTCCAGATCACCACAAGCTCCAGATGCTTGCAGATCAGATGAATTACATCCCTGCATCAAAATAGATATATTATACACTTTTAATTAGATTTGAGCGAGTATCTCGTGCCTCAATTAAATATATATATAAAATGCCTCAGAGAGTCAGCAGAGATGAGATGAGAGAACCCTTGCTGACAGTAACAGATAACCACTCATCAAAGAATTACAGTAACAACAAGTTTCAGTAAAAATTTTAGGAGCGAAGAACGAACTACCTGAATAGAAGCCAGCGGGGAAGTCACGGCGGCGAGAAATGGCAGCACAGTCGAAGCGATCGTGATGTTCATCAGCGTCGTCAATTCTGGTCATCTCAGTTTGAAAGGCCTAACCACACCATACAAGTTGGCAAGTCGTGGTGTTCTTAGTCTAAATTTTAGGGTTAAAGGAAGGGGAATAAACTACTTAAAAACAGAACAATGAAGAGCAATAACAAGAGTGATCCTTCAAATTCACTCACTCTTTTTATATACCTTGCAATTTCCACTGTAGCATGTGGGCATAAGCATCGAGAAATGATCTTAGCATCTTTATGGAAAGCAAAAACTAACTAACGATCTATTCTAAAAGCAAGATTCAAACATTACTTGATTGCGCCCATTTTTGGACTTGCAGTGTTCCTTCCATACACAGCAACCATGTCAATTTACTTCGACATTTTCTCGATCTCTCTAGCTTGATTCAGACTTAAGAGCTGAATTCATAAATGTAATAGCATTCCTTTGTTGTGGTAGGGAGAGCTCTTCGAGCTCGGCCTGCAATGAATACAATCACCCACAACTGTTTAGAGCAGGAAGGATAGAACAGGGAACGAGACAGGGAGGAGAGGACATGTACTAATGTCAGACACACATATCCAAGCGTCGTTCTCAGTTATCATACAATGAATTTCCATGTTTCCTCAAAAATGAAGTATCGACAATTCTGTCCATGTTGGAGTATCAAGGATTAAACACGAGTAATGCAAGTAAAATTAGAAGTTTCAGTATCAAGGATTAAACACAGCGGGAAGAGCTTAACAGCCTAATATAAATCAACAAAGCAGCTTTGCAAAGTATACAGATAAGATGCTACAACACACCAGAGTAATTAGGCAGAAAGTTAGAACTCATGAGGGCTCCCACATTGTTCTTTTCAAAACTGTCTTCCACGCGTGGGAAGTTAAGAGGTGAAGGGTACTTTGAGATCGCTTGGTGATTATCCTCTACACCAACAAACAACATTCAAGCTTGATATATCAGATAGAAAATAATATGAATAAACCAATCAACAATTTGAGGCGAAAAGAATGAAGACAAAAGGGGAATACTTGAGTCAAGAGAAATAAAGGCATAGTGATCAAACACAGTTTGGGTATAAAGAATAGCACTCATTTGCAGAATGAGAGTCACAAAGCAAGGAGAAGGAAACTACTAGATTCAATATCTTCATAAGAGGAAGTCAGAGAGCTAACTGCACTTGGCGATCCCATATTTCCCGTAAAAGCTTCATTGTAACTGTTTGAAACACTGATTGACCGATAGTTACTAATCTGAGAATCGAAAAGTACAGGTTCGGTATCTCTAATGCTGCTCCTATTACCCTGATTTATTGAAAAAATAAATGAAATTGTTGGGAAAAGATGGCCAGTAACAAACAATTAGGCACAAAGGAATGTTGTTCATATGATCCCATAATTCACAATTTTCTAGAAACAGTAAAGTGATAGAAAGTCCCAGCACACTTAATCCAAATTTTGATGCAAAACTTATCCAAAATTGATACGAATCCGAATTCATTAATTAGTCAGGAACAATGGCTTCAAGAAGGTCAAAATTGCAGATGATACAGAGAAGGGCAATGGGGAAAGAATGAACAGAGAAGGTGTGAAGAGAATATGCTCGGGAAATTTCTTGCAAAGAGATGTTTCAAAGTTTCCCTTATCCTCTTCCTGGAAAAAACTACTTACATTTTCCTATACTAGCATCACTTAATATGGAAATTAC
Organism: Beta corolliflora; assembly: GCA_947648045.1. NCBI lineage: Eukaryota > Viridiplantae > Streptophyta > Magnoliopsida > Caryophyllales > Amaranthaceae > Beta > Beta corolliflora. Next base: position 1,645,924 of record CANSZD010001209.1, read on the forward strand.
ATATAACTTGCATCATTTCCTAATATTGCAATATATTCTCTCTATCTCCAACCTAGCACATGGGGTCCCCTTCTCATCTCTATCTATCCCTCCGCTTCCCTAAATAATTGCGCCCCTACTACATGATGCAAAATTGCAAGTATAAAAAAAAGAGGAACTATTTTATCAATAAGATAAAAGGGCAGTAGAGAGGAAGGATCTCAAAGCTACCAATCGACAAATAACTTAGGCCCGTCTTTACTTGTATACAGATCTGAAGAGAAATCTCTGAGAATTTTTACATCTAAAAGATACACAGTCAAGAACATACAGCTTCCTACATCAGAAAATTAAATTTTATTAGCTTGTTTTAAACTAATATAAAGGCACTTTAACTTCATGCTCTACGGAATCAGAGGAAGTCAACCTACAAAGTGTCCTTAATTACCAGCTGCAAAAACATAATAATAGAAAGTGAAGTGACAAGTCTACAACAGGTGATCTATCAGCCAATATTGTGGCAGGAATGCTCAATGCCGAGATGGCATGGATCAGAAAATTAACAAAATGTGTTTCCATTTAAGTAATTCTCTTACACTTCTTACAGAACACTTTCAAAACTGAAGCCACATAATTAAAGAAAATATTAAAAGGAAGACAATTTGAATCGGTTCAAGGGGGTAGAACACAGCAAGGACAAGGGTCAAGTAGCATCTCAAGGACAATATCAAAAAGGATGATGACATTCACAAGATAGAGTAGCAGCTGCAGAACATTTTACAAGTGAACAGAAAGATAATACAGAGTACAAACTATCTGACTATAATTTATCATCATATACTCAGGCTTCATTAATCCCAGATTACTTCTTAATAAGACTGGTGACCGATTAGAAGCGACACCAGAGAAGGGAAAAGGGGACTTTGCCTCAACAAAGTAACATTAGTGATTATAGCAACAAAATATAGGGAGATAATATAGCAAAAAGCCTTGATATTGCATCAAACTAAACGAAAGATGGACAAAAACATACCTTCATCTCCAAGTAATGCACAAACACAATATGCATGAACTCCCTGCAGCATTATGTGGGGCTTAGTAAAGAATTCAGAAATGTACCTAACTTTAATGCATTAGTTCTCACGATATTGCAGTATTTAGTACAAATATCTTTTAAAAAAAAGTAATTCAAATTGATAATACATACTCTTCTAGCAACCAATAGCCGCGCCTCTGAAAAAATTCATTGTCTTCACCATGGGCATAGTAGTAGGGCAACACATCAACACTTGCAACCTATGATTGCATAAAGCATGAGATCATCTAATAGAACAGTTATTATTATACATTCCTAAAGTCCATTACTCCCTCATCAAAAAAATTGAAAATAAAATAAATAAACATCGTTTTCAAGAGGATTCAAGAATATAAAGAATATGACAGCAAAATGAAGAGTCAAATTTTAACATATATGAAACGCAAGCAACAAACTGACTCTTGTGCAACACTTAGGCACTTGCCTTTTGTAGATGATAATGGATTTCCCTTTTGAAAGGTGAAATCTTTAATATCAGGCACACAAGATATCTGCATCAGAACTTAAACTCTCCATCACAAAGCACCAACACATTCAATTTCAAGGCACATGTACTAAACACAAACTCTAATGAATTCAAATTCATGAGCAAAAGCAATCTATGTATCTCAAACAAAGAGCCTTGAAATCACCACTGCTATATGTCCTGTAAATCAAATGTTCAAAACTCAAAAGCACATCCGTGACAGAACTCCATGGAAGAAACACATCATCAAAATTAAAGATGTCTCAATATAGAAGAACAAACATAGTTCATAGCAATTCAATGCAATTACATAAAGAAAAAGGGAAATCAAGCTTCAATAAGAACATGTGTAGTTAATTTAAAAAAATACTTAGTAAATAAAATGTCACCTAATCTAAGACGTATAGTGCGGTATGAGAGAAGAAATTGGGAAGATAAAAATTCACGGTTAACAGTAGCATCGAAACAAAAGTGGCTTGCCGCGGTGGCCGGAATGGCGAATCGAGGTTAGAGAGAAAGTTTTTGAATCAAAGAAAACCCTAAAAAATATAGAAGAAAACCATGAAAAAATCGAAGAAAACCCTAAAAAAATTACCAAATCTAGGAAACTAAAAGAAACGAATCTAAAGTAAAGCAATAAAACTAAGTTACAACAATAAAATCGAACGAAATTACCTGGACGTGCATTCCAAGGAGCGGACCGAGAGTGAAGAGAGGAAGAAAGAGACAGAGAAGCAGTTTCATGGAGAAGGAAAGATAGAGAGTGAACACGGAGGGAGGAACGATAGAAGGAGCGAAAGATGGCGGAGGGAGGGACGACAGAGGGAGCAAAGGATGACAGAGGAACTGCGGAGGAACTGTGCTAGGTTTTAATTAAGCGGGGGACTTGGGAGGGAGAAGGAGAACAATAGAGAGGGAATAACCGATGAAGAGGGTCGAAATAAATTATCTTTGTATAGTGCGTGGGTTAATTTCACGAATTGAGAGAGGTTCAAGTGCTCGGGTTGATTAGTCAACCGGAGCATTTCACATCAAATGCTCCGGTTGACTAATCAACTCGAGCATTTGTGAATATTTTTATTAAAATTTTTACAAATGCTCGGGTTGATTAGTCAACCGGAGCATTTGATAAGTAGCAAAAGCAGTTTTTTCTACTAGTGATTCATCTCCTTCACACCACTTCGCACGACATAAAACCTCAAATTCTTTTCACCAAATGGCAAAAACCTCACTCAATTCACCTTTTCCAACAACAAAAAATCCCAAAACCTCTCAAATGGAAAACCCCTCTTCTCCATCCAAAATCCTAGAAATCAAAAAATCTCAAGAAACAACAATGGCGGTAGAAGAACAAAAATTGGAGTCACCTAGGAGAAGTGTGAGAAGAAGAAAACTAATTGGGGAAGATGATGAAGAAGAATCCCCGGAACAAGTTAAGGGGGAAGAAGAAGCTACACCTGTTCCTTCCAAAGGAACTGTTGCTTCTTCCTCCAAGAAACGAGTGGAAAGAAGTGATTCAAGGTATGTCTTAGGATTTTGTGTTGATTTGGAGTGGACCAAGAAAGTTATATTCAATGAATTAACCGACATACTAAAGGAACAGGGTATGGAATACCTGTTTGAAACTGCTTTTAACAATGCGTTAATTCCTTTAGCTATGGATGAATTTTGTGCAAACTTCATCAACACTGATGGAGTATGTACTACGGAAGTTAGGGGGAAGAAAATAAAATTTTCCCAAGAAACTTTAGCAAAAATATGGGAAGTTCCTTGCAAAGGAACTGATCTGTATTTTAAGAGGAAAGAAACTGTTGCCTTTCCCAATTTCTCCCAAGATGACATTGTTGAATCTTTTGGGGGAACTGCTGGCCAAAACAGAATAAATCACAATCTTCTTTCTCCTATCCACAAAATTCTGTTTAATCTTGTTTGGAGAGCACTCATTCCTCGAACTGAAAAGAGGAATGAGGTGGCACTAGTGGAAAAAAAGACAAGGGCTGCGATGCAAGGGCTGCGGTTTATTATGAACCGCAACCCTTAATGTGAAGGGCTGCGGTTACTCCGGAAACCGCAGCCCTTCGGACACAAAGGACTGCGGGTTTTGGTCTAACCGCAGCCCTTAACAAAAGGGCTGCGGTTTCTAAGAAGAACCGCAGCCCTTCACTTTTTTATTTTTTATTTTTTTTATAAAAATTTGCGCGCATACCACACGCCAAAACAAAACCATAACTCTCTACTTTCTCCCCAGTCCCCGATTTTCTCTCACCTCACCAAACCCCAAAACCACCTCTCACCTCACCAAACCCCGAAAGCACCTCTCACCCTTTCTCTCTCTCTCCTTTACCCAGCCGGTGTGCGCTGCCTCACCACCACTTACCGGCGCTCAGACCGGCGCTCAGACTGTAGTGCTTATCTGCTTTGGGTTTGCTCTTAAGTAATTGGGAATAGTGGCAATTACTAATCAAATGAGGTGAGTTCTTTATGCTTTTTTTTTTAGATCTGATACACTCTCTTGTTCTTCTTTTATCGCTAAAACTTGTTTTAGGAGAAAAATCTAAGTTCTTTTTTTTTTGAATTTTTGCGGATAAATTTATACAGGGCTCAAGTGTTGTACTTTGTTTTAAAACCTTGAAATAATCGAGCTGTGAGCATGTCTACGACGCCATTGAAACCCTCTTCTTCTCGCTCAAACCGCCGCTTTTTTGGAGGTATACACTATTCTCTTTTTCTTTCACGATGAATTATTGTTGCTGGGTTAGGATGGTATCTGATTTTGTGTTCTTTCGTTCATTGGGGCATTTCGTCGAACAGATTGTTCATGGTTTGATTGGTGAGTGAAATTTTGGTAATTGGGTATAATGATCTTATTGTTGTTTTGTTGTTGGGTTGTTATTGTTGTTCTGTTGTAGATGATATTATTATGGCAACTGTTGTGATCTGTTTGCAATTGACATCTAATCTAGCTAGAAAAATAATCTCTCTTCTTCACAAAGGAAGAAAGTGAACTTGATATCAAAAAATGAGAGTTGAATTCTTATACATGCTCCCTGTATATATGAGCTAATTACTGTTTGGTATATTTGAGTTATATAATCACTAATATTTGTTACCTTTAAAAGCTACTCTAATTAATTAATTTTGTCCTGCCTCTTGCTGCGGCAGGATTACATACCTTCTGTATTTGATGATTTTAGTGCTAATGTAGATGGAATCATTGTCAACTTCGGATCCTGGGATACTACTGGCCATTGAGTGATAGAGGTGCAGACGTATTTGTCTTAGCTTTTTCTTTGATCAGCAGGGTAAGTTATGATAATGTTCTTAAGGTATACTACTAATTTTCTGATGCAATTTGGCAAATTTGTGTTTTGGTAATGTTTGGTTCATGAGTGTTTCTTCTCTGTTTGCTATATCACTACTAATTTATATCACTACTAATTTATATCACTACTAGTTGAGTGTTCTTGTGTTTTGGCAATTATTCTTGTTTCTTGAGTTTACCCACATGCAAACGTAGTACATCCCATTTTTAAAATATTCGTTCGATCTTCTAGGCATATACTTTTGCTACAATCAATTTGTTTATATGTTATGATTGATATTATTTCTAAAATGTATATTATAACTCATCTAGACCTTTCCATGACGGCTATTATATAATAAAGTGCCTCAAAAACTCAAAAATTTTAATCGGTTTTACAAAACAATTACTCGATTAATTACTAGGAGCGTCTGGCTTGTTTATCTTAGTTACTTTTTTAGTTTGAAAGGCACTAGTTTTATGTGATTGTTGGGGGTGTTTCATACTTTTATGTGATGAAAGTTCTTATCTTTAGTTGGATTTGTTGTAGGTTGTTGTTATCGTAGTTTTACCTAGACAAGATTTATAGTTATTGTTATATTGGTATACTTGAGCAATTGTAGCTCTGAGTATAGAAGCTGCCGGAAGAAGTTGAAGAACTGGAGTTGATTGGAAGGATGAGGAGGACGATGAGTAGAAAAGGATTTGAGTGCAATTGTAGGACGATGAGTAGACTGACTCGAAGTCTATACTAGTGAAGGTAGTATGGGCACAATCAATGATGTCATTGGGATGCGCTACAACAATCAATACTTCATATTGGATCTACTGACATAGTAGTAACACACTAGCCCAGTTTATGTTGCTTTTACAAATACTATGCAGCCTCATGAGTCTTCATCAATTTGGTAATCTCCTCTTTTTCTCTCATTATATATTCATGATTTGGGTTTTCTCATCAATACAGTTAATCAAGGACCACCTTTGTTATCTTGGTTATAATTTTCGTGTTTCTTGTTAAGTTGGTGAAATTTAGTTAGAGATTAATTTGTTGAACATAACTTGTAACTTACATAGCTTTTGCTGGATATATGTAAAACAAAAATTGGAAATGAGAAGCTCTTAATTACCCGTTAAGAGTGCATAGCTTTTACGGGATATCTGTTGAATTTTTTTATCTATTTCTCTAGTTTTGCTTCCCTTATGCCGCCATTTTGTTTTCCTTTTCGTTCTTCTTTTTTGGGCATCTGCCTTATTTGAATTATTGCTGATATGTTGATAATGGATATATCTTTCTTACGTGGAAAGTTCATTTGTTAATAGCATGATACATGGTTATAATGCTTTTCAGGTGCGTTGCGGTGCGAGTATACCATGGCTAATATTATTATTGGAGATGGTGTGAAGAAACCAAAGGGAGACAGGTTAGAATTCTTTTTCGATTATGTTTTAGAAATTAGAACCCTTTTATCCGAAGTTGATTGTTCGAGGATGAACCTTATTTATCCCCCTTTTCCCCTTAGTTGAAGATTATTGTTCGAGGAATTAGTATTGGCATTGTAGCCCCTTTGGGATCATGGTACTGGTTTTATTGAATTGTTTTGACCTTGATTGTTTGCTTCATGCATAAAGTTGGTGAATATTAGTTAGTTATTGATTTTTGTGGGATTTCTTGGCCTAATATGCATCAAAGTGGTTATTTTAGGACTTTAATTGCTTGATCCATGGATAATGAAGTGGTTATAGCTTGATATTTGTGTGATTTATTGGCCTAATAAGCAATTAAGTGAATGTTTTCATGGGTTTTTTGTCCATTGATTCATTCAAAAACATGGTGGTATAATGTAATTGTATGCATTTAGTGTCATCAAATATAATTTGACAAACTATTATAATCATCTAAGTTTGTTGATTCATTTTTAACTACATTTGGGATAAGAAGAGAACATTTTATGCTATTTTCGACCATTATGAACCTTTTAACACATTTAGGATCATATAATGTAATTTGGCCATATATTTGGCAATAATAATTAGTTTACAAACAATTAGGCTTATATAACATCATTTATTTGTTTCTAAGTACATTTTGAGTAATTAAAGGCCGTTTTAGGACAATTAGCTCTGTAACTTTGTGGATTGGAGAGGATTGAAGGTTGTTTACGAAGGTAATGCTTATCGATCCGGGTTGCCCTTCTTTGTAATAAAATGGCTTATGTTGTATATTGCAATTGGTAATTGTTGGTATTATGTTTTAGTTTTGCTCTCTTTGAGCCCTAGTTGTGATGTTTTCTATGTGGAAAATGTTGATGCCTGATACTTGTTATCATTGTAACTTTATCCGGTGAAATTAAAGTTTTATAGAATCATATACTATATTTTGTAATTGAATGTTATGAAAATGGTTTAATTTTATGGGAAGTTTTATTCGATATTATTATAGGAGTCGACTAGATCTGCGGTGGACTTAGCTAGTAAGAGTTTCCCGGAAGTAGAATGTAAGTGGGGTGATGTTGGTCTTGATGAAATGAATGTTTAATATGTTGGGTCATGTTGCTTTTTTGTTCTTTGAGATTTTTTTTTAAAATTGGCGAAAGTTTGTTTCTTTCATTTGTGAGATTGTGTGTTAGCACCTTTAAGAGACAGGGAATCAGAATGTGAATGTTTAATTTGATTTTAGTGAATTAGATCTTTGTTTAATTTGATTACTTTTGGTGGTTTGATTTTAGTGAGAGAGAGTATCGGAGAGGAGATGATATTTCGTGGTATCCGGATGGTGATAAGACGGTTCCCCGCCCTGCCCGGCCCCCCTCCCTACCGACTTGAACTATCTCCTCCCCCGTCCCCTCGCCCTGCCCGCCCCCCCTCCCTGTTGCACTCCCCCGACCCGGCCCCTGCGGCCTCCCCCCCTTTGCACTCCCCGCTCTCCCCCCCTCCCTGCTGCACTCCCCCCCCGACCGGCCCCCGCGACCCTCCCCCCGCTGCACTCCCCCTGCTCTCCCCCCCTTCCCGTTGCCTCCCCACGACCGGCCCTGCAGCCCTCCCCCCTGCCGCACTACCCCCTCCCCGCCGCACTCCCCCTGCTGCACTCCCACCCCGCACTCCCCCTCCCCGTTGCACTCCCCCCCTCATCGACCCCCTGCAGCCCCCACCCCCCTCACCGACCCCCGCAATCCCCCCCCCACGACCCCCTGCAAGCCCCCCTCACCCCCTGCAATCCCCCCCCTCACCGACCCCCGCAATCCCCCCTCACCGACCCCCTGCAGCCCCCCCCCTCACCGACCCCCTGCAAGCCCCCTCCCCGACCCCCCTGCAATCCCCCCCCTCACCGACCCCCTGCACAACCCCGCCCTCACCGACCCCCCTGCACAACCCCCCCTCACCGACCCCCGCAGCCCCACCCCCTCACCGACCTCCTGCGGCCCCACCCCCCCCTCACCGACCCCCTGCAGCCCCACCCCCTCCCCGACCCCCTGCAATCTCCCCCTCACCGACCCCCCGCACCCCCCTCACCGACCCCCTGCGGCCCACCCCCCTCACCGACCCCCTGCAGGCCCACCCCCTCCCCCCTCACCGACCCCCCTGCAGCCCACCCCCCTCACCGACACCCCGCAAGCCCCCCCCTCCGACCCCCTGCAATCCCCCCCCTCACCGACCCCCCGCACAACCCCGCCCTCACCGACCCCCCTGCACAACCCCTCCCCTCACCGACCCCCTGCAGGCCCACCCCCCCTCACCGACCTCCTGCGCCCCCACCCCCTCACCGACCCCCTGCGGCCCACCCCCTCCCCGACCCCCGCAATCTCCCCCCCTCACCGACCCCCCGCACAACCCCCCTCACCGACCCCCTGCAGCCCCACCCTCCTCATCGACCCCCTGCAGCCCCACCCCCCCTCACCGACCCCGCAAGCCTCCCTCCCCGATAGTGCAATTTGAACTAGTACTCAAACGAGGGAGTATATAGTCGTACTTGATACTCCCTTGTACTTTGTCGCCTTCATAATACCCGTGTGTTTAAAGGTGTTGGGGCAATTGGATGAAGATATTTTTTGTTTCGTTCTTTGAACAATGTTTGTCAATGCATACAAGTTCTTTTTCTTTTTCTTTGTGATCTTAGTTCTATGTTCCTTGAATCACTTAAATTTTTTGTTTATTATAGTTCCAGTTTTGGTCGCTTATTGGTTGTTGGTTGTTTATTGGTTTAGTTAAGCTCTTGTGCGGTTGCACCTCAAACAATTTGAAAATTTTGCATCTAAGAATTTGTGAAGAAGAAAAAGATATGGATGGGGGTCATGTACAAGAGGATCTTTGCTCCTCAAGAAGAGAAAATATGAAGCTGTCAAATTGAATTTAGCTGGAGTACCATATTTTTGTAACTTCCTATATATTTGTAATGAAAAATGATACTTTTCTATATATATAATTGTTTGGGGGGTCATTTTGGGCTAAAAAATGCAAAAAAAAAAAAAAAAAAATTTATTTTTTTTTGGGTCACAAGGGCTGCGGTTCGGGCAAAAACCGCCGCCCTTGGTTGGTTAAGGGCTGCGATCAGGGCAAAAACCGCAGCCCTTGGTTGGTTAAGGGCTGCAGTTTTGCCCTTAACCGCAGCCCTTAACCAACCAAGGGCTGCGGTTTTTGCCCCGACCGCGACCCTTAACGCTAAGGGCTGCGGTTAGAAACCGCAGCCCTTCCTAATTGCCAAGGGCTGCTAGTCTAATGGCTGCGGTCAAAAAACGCAGCCCTTGGGCCCCTTTTGACCGCAGCCCTTGGGCTTTTTTCCTCTAGTGTGGGTCTCTTAGATATGTGTTACATGTTTTGCCTTGACCACCACATTCAAATAAACTTCCCTTCTCTCTTTATCCAACATCTAACTCATTGCATTGAAAATCATTGTGTTGTTGGCTATGGTGCATTGATCACCTCTCTTCTTTCTCACTTTAAAGTGAAGACTACTGGTTGGCCTACCTTGGGAATAAAACAAGGAAATATTCTCAATGAAGAGACTTTGTATGGTTTGGATTTATCTCTCTGTCCAAGATGGAGTGTTAACTCAAGGGAGGATTGCTCCTAGTTCCTCTCACAAGAGAAAATTGCCTAAGGAGGAACCAGTGGAAGTCATACTGGAGGAGCAAGTTCCTACCCCTACAGAACCAAAGGAACAGAAACCCAAGAGGAGCAAAATTGTTGCCAAAAAGCCTTCCCCTTCTGTTCCTAAGAGTGTTAGACAAAGCACTAGGTTGAAAATTGCTAAAACTGTTCATGTTCCTTCAAATAAGGACTCACCTTTAGTCCTCTCTGATGCAGAGGAACAGGATCAAAATTTACCTAAGGAACCTACTCCTCCATCCTCACCAAAAATACCAGTAACCCTCACCACCATTCCTTCCATCTCTCCCTCATCCTTCTCTGTTCCTTCCAGTTATGAACTGTTGAAAGTTGAGATGAAAGAACCAAATCCTTTCTCCTCTACATCTACTGACCTTCCACCACAACCAACTTTTATTCTTTCCATTTACACCACCACCTCTCCTTCTGTTTCTTTCAAAGGAACAGCAGGTCCATCCCAAGAAAACACTCTAATTCCTCCACCTAAACCATCCACTGCCTCTGGTTCTAAGGGAAAGGAACAAGTTCCTTCGGATGAGTTTGGTTGGGTTAATGAATTTTGTCTCCCTGCTCAACATATGATTAAGTTTTACAATCACCTTCACTGGACTTTAGATGCTAAAACTGATAAAATGATGGGTTTAATGAAAGTTCTTAGTGATACTGTGATTGAACAACAAAAGAACATGGAGATGATGGCCCAAACCATTAACAGTTTGAAGCAACAACTTGATGGGCAACATGGAGAGGTGATGAAGAAGCTGGAAGAAGTGGTTGAGGAAGAAGTCGATGAGGAACACCATTCTCTTTCCCTTCCACATGTCTAGTTCTTGTTACTCTTAAAGGAAGAAGAATTCTTAGTTTTTGTTTCTTTTCTTTTCTTCTTTTTCTCTTTTGTACGTTAATGGAACAAGTGCTATAAATAGATGACTTTTGCTAAATTTTTCTTCGTTTGTGATTTGTGTGCATAATTCTTTACTTGGAATGGCTAGTATTATGTGATTAGTGTTTGAGCAAGTCTAACCTTTGAAATTCCTAACTTAACCATTTTTGGTACTTGTTAATGGTCTCAAGGTCTTGTTCATAGCAGTCTTCCCAAAATCACCAAGCGTTTGATCTTTTTGACGATGACAAAGGGGAAAAAGATAAGGAACAAACTAAGTTGAAAAATTTGATAAAAAATTGAAAAAATAATTTGCCTTAATTAAATTATATATAAATTATTATTTTATCTTTTTCATTCTTTTATGTTATTTGTTGTTTTCCTTAGTTTGTAACTTTGTTGTCATCATCAAAAAGGGGGAAATTGTTGAACCCTAGTTTTGATGATGACAAAGGAACAAAGATGCAAACTAAGTATTGGACTAACAAGTTACTTAAGTGAATGAATTCAAGGTATCAATGAAAGGAACAAAGAGAATACTAAGTCAGGGAAGAAATCAAGTTTGGATTTTGAAGACTAAGTGAAGATGTTTCATAATTTGGTACTGGAGCAGCATTGGAGCAAGAAGACTAAAGCGAGGCTTTTTGTTTCTAGTTCCATTGTAAAGGAACGAGTAAGAATGGTAAGGAACTGTGGAAATTTAGAATGAGAATGAGCGTTTGTTCCTTTGTAAGGAACAGATGAACTGGCGCTTAACTAATAAGTTAAAGGAACTAACTATTAAAATGAACTAGACGTAGGATGAAGCATTACAACGGTTTAATTATGTCTGTTGAGTAATTTATGCCTAGATTCTAGGTAACCGTTTTATTTAAGGAAAAATCTAATTTTATGGAAAATCTATTTAAAGAAAAGATTTTATTTTTATAAAAGATAAATATCCTTTTCGGTTTTTATGGAAAATATTTTAAAGATAATATTTTTGGTAAAAGGATTTTATTTTTGTTTTAATAATGCTTTTGAATTAAATCAGATTTTCGAAATAATGCTTTAAGTGGTTGCTAAAATTAAGGGAGCAGTAACTCAATTCTCTCCCACGTTTAACAGTGATCATGGAGATCATGGGTTGATTGAGGAACGTGTTCCTCCGGGTAAGGAACATCATGGGATAATGATTTTACCACTAACACATGTTTTAATCCCACGTTCTATGTTATTGCCACTATAAATACTAATGTCTAATTAAGTTCCAATTTGTGTATGACCAAGTGAATTAGTGAGTTTAACTAAGTAAAGTGTCAGTGCCTTCATTCTCTCATAAAAGTCATTTGTTCTTTGCCTTCTTACTCTAATTCCACTGAGTTTATTTTGATCAATTGTATTTTGGTTTTTGGAGTAAGGGGACTTTGAGTGAAGTTCTGTAAGAGAGAAGCGAGTTAAAGTGAGAAAACTTCAAGTGAAGTTGAGAGGAACTATTGTTAAGGGAACAGTTGTTCAGGAACTTGAGTTTAGGAACTCAAGGTGTGGCCCGTGAGTAGAACTAGGTTATAACAAAGTTGTTTGGCCTAATTAGTGAAAGAGTTGAGTTTAAAATCCCTAGTGGTCGAGGTTGTTTCTTCTTGTTGGGCCCAAGAAGTTTTTCCTCGTAAAAATCCCTTGTGTTCCTTTTGCTTGTTTCTTTGTTCAAGTTTAAAATTCCGCGAAAAGTTACGTTTATCTCTACACATACAATTCACCCCCCCCCCCTCTTGTATTGTTCCTAGTGAAATAACAATCTTTAATATAAAAATCGCTCTTTTGTACATTATAACTTTCTAACCTTCTTTTTATTATGATATATATTGCTATGATTGTCCTGCATGCCTTTTTATCGCCCACATGTTATTATTGTTAATCAAGACCTAAAGAACTGTTCTAATATTAATTAGATAATTTGGACAACCTGTTAGGTTCCCTGTAATTTTGATTGCTTAATAACATATCACAAAAAAATAGTCTTTTATGTGTTTCCGGAACTAACCTAGACTAAATTATTTTTAGGGTGCATGAAAATATTATTTGGTTATTCTATTGCATAAAAATTAATATGAATCGATAGTTAGTAGAGGCCATCAATGGGCAATGTGGTACATTATGATAGTGTTCGTACCCTCACCCCCGAACTCAATCTATGGTTAATTTGTCCCTACGATTTCCCAATATCCAATTAGGTATATGAGTCTTCCTTTAAAGACTTGTAGTCCATTAGTAGAATAATTGCTTATTGCTGCGGTGGTATTGCTGCGATTTTACCCATAAGCAGCAATAAATCACGTGAAAAGAAAAGGTAAAATATAAAATCAACTTATTGTTGCGGTTCTGGGTGTAAACCACATCAATAGATATCAACGGGAATTTTTTAAAATTGTTTGACTGGTTTGACCAAATCTATTGCTGCGGTTCCTACCCAAAACCGCAGTAATAGATTAAAATATTACATTTTTAATAATATTTGAACCTATTGATGTGGTTTCTAAAAAAACCGCAGCAATAGGCTTTTAGAATTAATAATAAAAGGGACCAGCTAGGGTTTCCTTGTTAGGTTAGTGGGTGGGCGCCAATTACTTCTCTCATTTAGACCGCACCGTTTACCCTCATTCACTCCTCTCACTCTCTCATTTTCTCACTCCTCTCCATCTCTTTCCTCTCACTCCTCCTCCATAACTCTCACTCCTCCTCCTCCTCCTCCATCAACGAGCATCTTCGCACCTCGTCTCTCAACATCAACGAACATCATCTTCCTCAGCATCATCTTCGCACCTCATCGTTCGTTTCGCATCATACTCTCTCGGCCTCAGATCTGGAAATTTCGAAGTTTCTTCTCGCGATGAATTTCTTCCAGTGATTCCTATGAATTTCCGGCGAGTTCAACCGGCGATGTCTGTTTCATTTGTCTTCCTTTCCGGCGATTTTTTCTTCTTCGATGATTTCTTCATGTTGTTCATTGCTGGATCCTTCGATCGTCGCTTTTGGTTGGGTTTTCCGCTGCTGCTGAGAAGATCGGTGATAAGGTGTTGGAAGCTACGATGATTCTTCGTGATGCTTTTTCTGCTTTGCGTGATCTTCTTGTTAAAGTTAACCAAACTCGGGTATATTTTGATTTTTTCAAGTTTTAGTTTCATGTCATCGTGTGATTATGATTTCTTCGTTTGAATTTTCGCATGTGGAATGATGATGAATGTGAGGGAATTTCTTGAGTTTGACTTTCGTCGTCGTTGACGGCGTCGATGCGGTGGTTGATGACGGAGAATCGGTCATTTGACGGTGATGAAATTTGAGAAAAATGAGAGAATTGCGTGAAACCGGCATCGGACATATTTTTATTATTGTTGGATCTGTTATTTTTTATTTCTGGCGGTTTTTGTAATTTTTTATTTCCGACGGTTTTTGTTATTTTTTTGGATTTGTGATTTTTTTATTATATAATTTTATTTATTTAATTAGGATTTCTTTTGTATCCATTATTTTTAGTTTTGCATTCTTTTATTTTTATTTTTTGATTCTTTTTATATTTATGTAATACGCAGACGACATATGGACATATTCTAGATATTGGAGTTGATTTAAAATTGTCAAAATCTTTAAAAAAAATTTGTTTTTTTTTGTTTTTTTACATGTACTTATTGCTGCGGTTTCCACCCAAAACCGCAGCAATAGACTTGTTGTTTAATTTTAAAAAAAAAATATGTTGCTGCGGTTTTTAGTAGGAACCGCAGCAATAGGTGTATCCTATTGCTGCGGTTTTGGGTAGGAACCGCAGCAATAGGTGTAACCTATTGCTGCGGTTTTTGCCAGGAACCGCAGCAATAGCTTGGCCTATTGCTGCGGTCAAAAATCGCAGCAATAGGTTAATTACCTATTGCTGCGCGGCCAAAACCGCCGCAATAGGCCACTTAATGACCGCAACAATAAGCATTTATTCTACTAGTGGTCGACTTCAAATATTTTTCAATAAAATCTTAACAATGGGGTAGTCAAATACGCGCTCACACCGCGTAGGCGAAATAGAATCAAGCCTACAAATAACATCATTTTTTTTTTGCTTGAATTGTGTTCCTTATCGAAGAAAGATGAGTTAAAGTACCACTTTATAAGTTACATAAGTTTCACATACTATTATCAGTGCTATTAGTATGGAACATCATTCATACTTGTAAATGGACTGACTCACCTCCTCTTTATTGGTATGCCCAAATGTATTTCTCATATTATCAAATTATTAACCAAAAAAACATATGGTTAACCTATGTTATATAAATAGTGCATTAGTCAAAGTGTAAGTCCGTGACAATTAAAATGATTCATACTTTGTTTCTATTTTTAGCAACCAATGTTAACAACTCGTTGTTAATTTTAGGCAACAAAATATTAATAATTTGTCGCAATATGTAGCAACAATCATTCATAACTCATTGCAAGAGTTGGCAACAAATGTGCCAAACATAGTAACCAACGTGGCAACGATATTTTAATGGATGTGATATGGCAACAAAGATTATTTTGGATTTTGTAGCTAAAATCATATGGCAACAAGCCTTTTAACAACAACTATTTTTTGTTTCGCTAACTCGAGTTGGCAACAAGTTTCTTATGAATAACAATAATTTTTAGCAGTTGCTAAATTGATTTTTTTTTTTTTTTAGTGACATGCTTTAACATATAAAAAGATATAGTTGTTGGATGGTATACTAAGTGTCTGAATGATATAGAGAGTTTCTGCATGATATAGTAAGTGTCTAAATGATATAGTGAATTGTTCACAAATTACTTTCTGCATGATATAATATGTTTTTGAATGATATAATGAGTTTCTTCATGATATAGTGGGTTTCTGAATGATATGGTGGATTGTTTAGAAATGATCTAGTTTCTACATGATATGGTATGTTTCTGAATGATATAGTTAGTTTTTGCATGATAATGTGGGGATCTGAATGATATAGTGGATTGTTCAGACATGATACATGCTTTTGGCTTGGTGCATAATAATGTTAACGTGAACCGGGTCCACGCAAGTCGGATTGGTAACTCGCTGATGGATATTGACAGGCGTGTCCAAAGAAGTGTGTCAAATATTTTAAAATAAAGGAAGTATATTTAATTCCCAATTTTTCACATTTTTTCTCCTACCTTTATTTATTCTCTTCCCTTGGAAATTTTCACACTCCACCCACAATATATTCAACCCCATTTGTGAAGATGGGAACATAAGTTTTAGCCATCTCGAAGCACAAATAAATCTGGAATTATTGCTTCCCAGTACATCTAGCCAATTAGAGGTAAATCAAGTAAGGTAATCCAAAAATAGCTGACACTGAAGAGAGCAGGAAAGGTATGAGAGAGAAAACATGAGAGAGTCAAGAAATTATGTGCCTTTAAAAGTCTCGTGATTGGCACGTGCTTGGTCAATGCTCAGAATATTTGATCAAACTTTACAATCCCATAAAATGTAGGTCGTTAAACAAAATATAATTTATACTAGGAAAATTTTCAAAAAACTACCTTTTATAACCAACTTTTTTCAAAAAACTACCTTTTAAAAATTTTCTTTCAAAAAACTACCTTATATAACAAATTCCTTTTAATATACTACCATTTTACATTTAAATTTAATATTAATCAATAAATGACAATCGCCGTAAGTGTTACTGTCGATGGGGTAGCGAGAAAAGAAGAGAGAAACGAGAGGTGAAGAAAGAAAAATAATTTACGGTGACTCAATTATTAGTGATTAAACCCCATTTACGGTAAAATGGTAGTATATGGAAAGAAATTTTGTTATATAAGGTAGTTTTTTGAAAGAAAATTTTTAAAAGGTAATTTTTTGAAAAAATTTGATTATAAAAGGTAGTTTTATGAAATTTTCCCTTTATACTAATATATTAAAAGACATGTCTGACAACATATACTAATATATTAAAAAGAAATGTTTGGAGTAAAGAGACTGGTTATCACCTTAATTCAAATTAAATGAGCAAATCAATGACTAAAAGTTGTTTCGTGGAAATCAACATCGATCTATACTAATATATTAAAAGGCGTGTCTGACAACGTAGACACGCCACATGTCACCTCTCTTACTCCACTAGAATTGTCCAATGCGTACATATGCCATGTAAACTTACAAAAGTAAATTGGCTTGCAACAAGTTTGAACCCGTGACATCTTGCTATTATACATAGCACAAGTTTGAATATTATGAATTAGGCAAAATTGATACCACTGTAGGAACATATAGATGCATATAGCGGAATTTCAGGAAACAAATTTCCTAACATCTATCACAAGATCGCATGCATAACATAAATATGAATCATATTATAAGGAAAAGAATGTACAACCTTTGTAGCGTGTTTTCCACCGGATTGCAAGTGCTAGAGATCAAAGAACAGCAATTGATATCCCTCTACTTAGTCCACGAGCACCAATTGAATTCCCACGTTGCTAGAACGGAAGAGGATGAACATATTTCACTCTCTTGCATTTTAGGGAGGGTGGCCGGATTTTCCAAAGGGAAAATAATAGGGTTTTTCTCTCTCTTAGCAGTTTGAAAGTTACTGTCAAATTGAACGTCCTTTTTCTCTCTCCTAGTATAACCTTTTATAATAGTAGGAGAATAAAATAAGAGAGAGACCTAACCTAACCCTAATTTCTCCTATTGGCCGGTTTCCTTACTTCAATTAGTTACTACAATGTGTGACCTCATAGGATTAGGTTAACTTAGTTGTAGGTTCAATCAATATTGTTCTACTAACCAACATTTATTCTCTAGCAAGTAAATGTGATTACTAAATTAACGCAATTAATTATCTCTATAATAATTCCTGTTATATTTAGTAATTGCGGGGATGTCTAAGGACATATTCCTTCAGTGCATGGTACACCCAATGCTATTTTGTATTCATTTGCTCATTTGGAACTTAACCATTTTGCAATTGTTGCTCATTTATAGTTTTTCAAATGAGAAATGAGCAATAAAATAGCCTTAGTGTACGATGCTCACGGTACACTCGGTTGTATGGCAAATGTATTATAGTCATAGTCGTAGGATATTGAGAGTGAGGGATAGCTCAGTTGGTCAGAACTCCCCTCCCAGTTTCAGGAGATTTGGGATCGATTCTAATCCCCATCCTTGTGGCTCTCTAAACACTAAAAAAAATTAGTTTTAGGATATTAATTACAATTTATAATTAATCTATTATATATTTGTATCTAATTTAAAATTATCAATTTATGTGATTTACCTATCCTCTTTCCCACCAAATCTATCAAAATGTTAGTGGTCTATATCTTCCTTCAAATTCAATATAAGATTAAATTAATATCCTACAATTGAGATGACATATATGAGGTTAATTATTAAAGGCCTACAATTACTAATAGTGGTGATAAGCAGTGATTGACACTCTACGTATTACCATGTAATACCAAGCAAAATCAAAATATCATTTTCCTTTCCCTTCTCTATCCCCTAATCCAATTAACCCACTTTTCTTCCCCTCCCTCTGCCATTAACAATTTAACACCAATACCAAACTCAACCAAGAATCAACGCAAACAAAATTACCAAGTTGAACCACAATGTTAACAAGAATAAAAAAAACTAGTTAATTCCGCTACTTAACTCAATTAATTCCCATTTCTCTTTGCTTACTCCACGCCGTCTATGGCTTCTTAACTAAATAGTACCGCCAAAAATCGATTTTAAAATGATGCTAAATATAATTTTGATGATATTAATCCATTCTAAAATGACGTAGGTTTTAGTAAAAAATGATATGAACTGCTTAATGAATAACTAACATCGCAAAGATCATTTTTTTGGGTATTATGATACAATGTTGATTTAAAAGTTTCAAGTCATAGTTAGTTGCTCAAATATCTAATCTTTCATTCAGTATTTGTTTGGCATATGTGATATATCTCTGGAAAGCTCTTGAAATTTTCTTTCCAACTATGTTAGAATTACCTCATTATCATTTTCTTTATAAAAAGTTATGCGCAAAATGGTGAAGAAGTGTCATATGTCACAGAACTATGAATAGTGGTTCGTATCATTTCCAATTTCAATCCGTTTTAGGCATATAATATATCATTTCAAAGTTCATCCAAGGTCCTTAATCACCATGTCCTCAAATAGGATCCAAATTACCTAAAATTATATCAGATTAACAAACAACCCGCGAAAGCGCCGTAACTTATAAAAAGGAACCCAAATGTGTGCAAATGCAATGCAAATGCTCCAATATTACATGAAAATGCACCCTAATGTGCTACTAAATGATGTTACAATATGCACATATCAAATTCCCCCAAGCTAAACATTTGCTTGTCCTCAAGCAAACAAAACCAATTTACAAGGGAAGAGTAAGATACCCTTCTATACAAGATTTATACATTTAAACCATAAAACCTCCAAGACATAAAATTCCTGCGTATGAAATATATTATAATTATATGATTAGACTAAGATAGACCAAAGTCAAACCTCACAAAAACTGATGTACTCGAAACATGACTCACCATGACAAACCACAAACCTTCCCTCAAGCTAAACTCAATTAAACTCGGTAAACCTCACTTTAGTGGAGCACACTTTCTCTCATGTGTTTACAGATTATGAAATTTCTGCTCAAACATATACCAAGTCGACTCGAATGAAATATTTTTCTTTAAACTTGCAATATCGTCGCATTTAAAAATGGTGAAAACATGCATATAGACCATAAGGACTTGCAAAGGATGGTAGCATGACTAAGGTAAGGGTAAAAATATTTGGGAATGTGGTGCTGAAAGTCAAGTAGTGGAGGAAATAGCACTTCATCATCTATGGCCATTAGAAGCAAACGCCACAAAAACTCTTAACTGCAAGTTCAACAACACAATGCCAATAAATCAGGATAGTACCCATCCTTATCAACTCCAAAGTTTCATCCTTTATTCTATCTTTCATTCACTATTTTCTATTTTTCTTTTCAGATTACTTTTCTCAACTTCTTCATCATTCTTTTCATTTTATACTTTCACTATTTCAAGCAAATTTTCTTTCGACATCTTTCTTTCCTATAATTACCGTATAACCACAAATACAAGCTAAAAACATGAATTTCAATGCTACTCCACTTAACAAGGCTTGACTGGAGAAGTCATAAAAGGTTGGAGGCTTGTAATGTAGGTAGGTTGATCAAAAGTATGGGATATAAAAGGTCAAGATGGGCTAATGGAAAGGACTAATATACATGAAAAGAAAATGCTCTGAAGGCTTAAAATAACAAAAAGAACGTCTCAATCACATCAAAACATGCATATGTCATATAAGTCACAAAAGAGTGCCAAGACAAGTTCAAGAGTCATAGTTCATGAGCAACTATCACACAAGCAAAGCAGAACACTAATGTAGATGCGTATCAGTCTATAACGCTTGAAAAATTCTCACTAGGCTTATGCTTACCAAGTAAAATCAATTGTTCTTAGGGAATGTCAACCAATTTTACCACATAACATTTAAGTTGGAAAACAATCATACCACGAGGTGGTCAATGAAGTCTAACTCAATCTTGTAAAATTTAACTAAATACAATATATTCCCAAATCTCATAAATTATCAATCTCATTAAGCAACGCATATATATTTCTTGTAATCATCAAAGAACTTCCTATATCTTATGACATATAAGAATGCAACAAAAATACAAAAACTAAACTAATATGCACCTAATACTAAGAAAGCAATAAATCCTAACTCACTTTCATAGGAACCCTGATTGCACTTAGCATATGTAATAAGCCCTTTGAACCCCTAGGCTGCCCTTGTGACGAGTAAGGTCTCGTAATGGTTTTCAGAAGGCATACCCATAAGCTAAAACATGCAAATATGCAGAAGAAGAAAATTTCTATAATAAATCTACAAGAAAAATATATCCAAGTTATGACCCAAACAGTAAATCCTCCACTCAAGCTAAATAACACATTGTCCTTAATGTGACAAAGAATTATAGGAAGCGGAAGGAAAAGGGATACATACAGAACCACATGTCAGGATCAGCTTTCTCAATCACACAATCAAGTTCAATCAAAATAAATGGTAAAAAGAGATATGACTCTAAAAAAACTTGAACAGGAAGAAAGCACTAGTGGCAAAATCTTAAGTGACACAAGTAAACTGATTAGGTTCTTCCAAAATCGAATCAGTTAGTTCAAATAATTATATTTAGGGCGCAAAATGTCGATCAATTAACTGATCGGTCCATCTTGTAATCGGAGAAGTTAATTGGGTCCTTATATAAGCCCACATTTCCTCAATCCCCCAACATCTCTGACCCCACGTCTCTCTCCCTCCCCAACATCTCTCACACTCACACCATACGTTTCTCGCTCCTCACCCCAAGGAAACCTAAACTCTAACCCCCTTCTTTCTCACTCATCCTTTTATATCCTCTCCTCTCTCCTCTCTCCTCTCTCCTCTCTCCTCTCCCATTCACCATCATCTCCACATCACGTCGTCGTCTTCATCGCCAAGTTGAAGGAGGAGAAAGATCTCTTAGCCATCACCATCTCCGTCACCAATTAGTTGAAAGAGGAGAAATATCTCTTCACCATCATGCCATGGCGCCACGCCACGATCTTCGCTCGCCACCCACAAGAATCGAAGAGCCACCAAATTAGTAGATATTCTCTCTCCACTAACCTAATCATCTAAGGTCGCATCATCACTTGAGTCTTTGCTGAACACCAACCACCACCATCTCTGCCGTCGCACGTCACCCAGATCTAGGGTTCGTTTTTTTGCGTGTGTAATTTTTCGTTTAATTTCCTTCAGAATTGACAGGCTAAAGTCGTCGTATCACCTAATCATAAATAAATCTAAGGTCCACTAACTGGGTAGTCATGGAAGTCAGAATCGAATCCATAGGTAGATAGCTATACAATAATGTCCAACCTCGAATATTAAACTAACTAAATCAAATAAAAAGTGAGTTGGTTTACTAAATCAATTGCAAATAATCAAATCACAAATATCAAATAAGGGAAATACTAGGGAAACGGTTCACCATGTATGCAATTCAGGATATCAAGAATGACTGAAGAAACTCAATAAATCAATCTAACTAGGGCACATGTAATTTCTCTCGAACATTACCTCCCTCGAAGCTCACTAAGCCGCTCTCGCATGGTCATAAATTGCTAAGCCTACTATTGGGAGCCTATACAAAATTCTACTTCTCGGTCTATAAAATTTTTATTACAATAACAATCAACAAAGTTGGCCAAACTTGTAGACTAACATAAATAACTCAATAGCAAGAATCACAAAAATCAAGGAATTAAAAAATCATTCAATCAATCCCTCAGATGCATACATAGATCCCCAAATCCTTAGAAAGTAAACTATTCACACATAATTGGGGAAAACATAATCAAAATTAAATACACAAGCAACATGATGGAATAACAAGGAAGAATTAAAAAGGGAATAGTAAAGGATGGGAGACAAATACAAATTGAAGAACGAATCTTGAAAACAATTACTCGATTGAAATATGGAATGAGCTCACAAAGTAAAATAAACTAGGGTTCTTGAGAGAATAAAATTTCTTAGAAAAATAATAAACTGAATAATAGGGCAAAACGTCGTTTTGATCCTCTAAAAGGAGAAAAGTGCGCAACACGCGCTTCAAAACGCATAGAAATTGCCCCGCCCAGACTGCCAGGGCGGATTCCAATCGATCGGGCGGTCGTCAGGTACTATGAAATCTTCGTCTCGCTTGACCTGGCAGGATCTTGCCCGACCGGGCGTTCTTCAGCTGCCTATTTGTACACAAAACATTGGCTCACCTGACCCAACCGGGCTAGTTTCGCCAGGCCAGGCCCGCAAGCCTTTCTTTTCTTCCAAATCTTCTCAACGATGAAATTGGCTTAGTAACGTCACGCCACCTGCCGGGGCAGATCTCGCCCGACCGGGCGATCGTGCAAAACCACACGATTCTCTATCTTCAAAATGCCATAACTCTTGCGTTATTCGTCGAAATTAGGCAAGTGACCACTCGTTGGAAAGTTCTTAAAGTGTACAATCTAACTCAATTAAAATCACTGCATTTGGATTTGTAGAACTTGAATTATCATCAAAAGAGTGGACGAGAATCATTTTTCTACTTCTTTCACTATTCACTTTGCTTCAAAACTCTTCCAACTCAATTAGTAGTCTTTTTACATGACCTAACTGGCTGGGAATAAACCAAATGTATATCAATAATATAATCATAGGAGTCATTCAAAGGGGGATAAAATTAGGGATGATGGAGGATATGATATAGGGGAAGAAGGAATAAGGTCAAGTTTTTGAGAGAAAGGAACATGAGACTCAAAATCAGTAGATGTGATCGACAAAGACTCATAAATTAGATCATTCCCATTTATGGACTTCTCCAAGGTAGGCTCTTCAACCAAGGATTCTTCCTACTTCGGAAAGTCCCATCACATTGATCTTTCCTATTATAATTTAATCATCAGCCCCATAACTCTCATTTTCTATCCAACCCTCATCATCATCATCACAAATATATGGTTGGGTACTAGAATTCAGGGCAGATTGACATTCATATAAGGGAGAGGCGTAAAAACCATCTACTAATTTCACATCGCATAAATAAATATCATCAGAAGTAGAGTGATAATTCGAAGAATAAAAAGGTGTTGTAATATACACCTGGGTGAAGGGGTTGGTCTAGCAAATTAAGACTATCTCGCTCATAATTATACTTACATTGGGATAGAAATTGTCCACTAGACATAGACTACACAAGCCTTGCAACTTCATTTGAACCCTCATAAATCACTAGGCACATATTCTACATTTCAATTCCATGATAAGGACGACCAATAAAGTTGTCAAGTCTATAATAGTATTTCTAGAGGCGGAACAAGAAAGGTATTTTAGAGGGACCAAAAATATATTTTACATTTTTAAAGGTGGCCAAATATAAAAAATTAACAAATATTATTTAAAAATTTACATTTTCAACCTTAATTTTTAGTATAATTCAAAAGTTGGCCGCGGCCGCTTGATAGGTGACATTTATGTCAAGATAGCTTTTAGATTATTTTCGTGGTTTTTTTCATTTATTTTATCTATCTGAACATTGATTTCTTATTTTTATATGTTGTAGCTTAATTATTTATTTAGTGATTTTTATTAGTTCTTAGCTCTTAATTTATTTATTTTCTTTACTTTAGTAATTTTATAGATTAATTAGCTAAGTATTTGTAATTAGTTTTCTATTTTTATTTCCTTTTAGTTATTCTAATTTTTATTACTTCTTTTCATATTATTTTTATTTTCTATATTTCATTTCTCCTCTCGTGTTTAGTTTTGCATGTCGTAAGTGTTTTTGAGTTATGATGTTCGAACCTCAAAGTTTAAATTAGTTGTGTTACTCGATTTAGAGTTTTCACTAAAGAGCTAATACAAGACTTTTCCTACACCACACTTTTTCCTTAACCTGCACCATACTTTTTCCTTAACCAACACCAAATCACCTATGCTCCAAATTTCAGCAACTCATAGCAGCCACCCTCACCTCACAAAACACCATTTTGACTCCAACTATCCTCCCTACAAAATTAAAAACTGAAGGAGAAATTGAAGATTTGGAGATTCAAGGGTAACAACTTGTGTTGAAAGTTTCAACAATTAATCAATGAACATTTCTTACTCTCTCTCTCCTCTTTTGTTGCTTTATTTTAATTGTTAACATCAGATCGATTATATATAGACTTTATACTTAGTTTAATTATTTGTGGTTTATTTTATTTATTTTACTATTGGATTACTGTTTATTATCATGTTATTAGTTGTTAATTATTCTAAAATTCTCTTTTTACGCTTATGGAGTAGTTAGTAAGTTAGGGTTTGGGTGAAAACCCAATTATGATTGAATTGCGTATTTGACATTTGATTTAAAGATTTGTGTAATTAAATTATGGGAAATTCCCCATGGTGACCTCGAACTTTTCGAGTTTCCCATTAGTGGCCCTAAATTTTTTTTATTCCCATTGGTAACCCTCCATTATCGTTTTATTCATAAATGTGACCTTATAGAGTAAAAAAATGTTAGTTTTGTTAACGTTAGAGTAAATGTCTCAGTTTGCGTACTTGAAAATAGTCTAGGTTTGCATGCCACAAATATAGCTCGGTTAAAGTTTTGGGGTCCATTTTAGCCCTTAAGGGTCAAATTTAAGTCTAAATTGGTTTTCATGTCTAAAAATTGGTTTACTAATGAATTAAGTGTCATTTTGGCCCTTAAGGGTCAAATTTGACGTTAAAATTATTGACAAAAAATGACTGGAAGCACCTTGCTTTGTCTGCCAAGACATTACTTTTAACGGAAAGTTAATGGAATTAACGGTTTTTTGCTTTATAAGGTAACATTTGGAACTAGAACAATAATTGAGGGTTACTAATGGGAATAAAAAAACTAAGGGTCACCAATGGAAAAGTCGAAAAGTTCGAGATCACCATTGAAAATTTCCCTTAAATTATTGCTTATTTAGCTCTTTTATTCTATGTTGCATTCTTTTTTATCACTTGAATGTTGTATTAGATTTGAGTAGATTGATTTATGTTATCATGAGAGTGTGACCTATCAATTTCTATTATTGGCTTGAATTGATTTGAACCTCGGGATGTGTTAGTAATGGATGAAAGTCCTTATTTGATGTCTTTAACAATTTCTCCGCCTATGAAAATAGGATGGGGATTTATTTAGTTTTTAGCAAGCTTTAGGCACCGCTGTAAATTTTTTCGTTATTTTTTTTGTAATTTTTATGGTTAGTAATTTCGTTATATTTCATTTGTAATTTTGTTGGTGTTGTTTTTGTAATTTCCGACATCCTATGGTTCAACCTTGGACTGTATTAATTTTGCAAACTGTGATACTTTTTTTGGTTATAAATTATGAATATTGAATGTTTGTATTTCCGTTTCGATGGTTTTGATGGTTAAACCTTATTGTAATTAATGATGGCTGCAAATGTTTTATTTCATATTGGAACAAAACTGATTCGATTTTTGGGAGAAAACCGGATAAGTTACCCATGAACTGATTCGCTTTTCACCTAAAACCGGACCACTATTAATCATTAAGTGCCTGGATCGTGAACAGAATCTGCTCCTCCCACCACTTCCATCAGGTATGATATACCCTTTTAATGCAGGTTGTTACTCTCTAAGAAGCTCCAGTGTCTTCTCATGTGTCGCTATTGTAGATAGACGATTATCGACCTCAACCATCAGAGTTACTACTAAATCATCACAATCATTGAACAACGAAGACTTTCATAGCAAGCAGTTTTGTACTAGTTTTAGTTGTTTTTACCTTATATGGTTTGTAAGAGCTAATGAAGCTCAGTTTAGTGTGTGGCTTAGTTTCCGTTTATCGTTTCATGTGGTCGTTCCCTTAGTTTGTAATCTTGGTTTTAATTAATGCAAATTTTCTTGATGTCAAAAAAAAAAAAACTGGACCACTTAGCTAAACATGAACTGATTTGGTTTATTTTCACCTAAAATGGGATCAGTTGAAATCTATCAACGGCTTTAAGCCCAACTGATCCGATTCAATTTCGAATCAGTTAAGCTTTTTTCCACTAGCGAAGGAAATATTATTCCAAAGGTTTGGTGGATGAAAGCCAAGAATTGAACCTGCTCACACATCATGAGATCAAATACTTAGGAGATAATCTCTATGATTGATATTAGAAACTCAACTCCTGGATCATAGTTTGCACAAAAAACTATAAGTTAGTAATTAAAGGAAAAATTAAAATTTCCTAAATCTAGAAGTAAATATAATAAAAAATTATAAAACTTGGGTTGTCTTGCAAGAGTAGCTCATCAAAGTCTTTAGTAGCTTGTCAAATTAAACACACCTGCATGCATCTTAGAATATAACAAATGATATACAATATAAAATGTAAAATAAATTATGTCTAAAGGTCTACAAAACCTGCAAAAAGGAAAATGAAAGAAAAAATAATAACCACAAGAGAATGAAAAAGAAAAATTAGAAGTCTTTTTACATGACCTAATAGGTTGGGAAGAAACCAAATGTATTTCAATAACATAATCATAGGAGTCATTCAAAGGGGCATAAAATTAGGGATGATGGAGGATATGATATAGGGGAAGAAGGAATAAGGTCAAGTTTTTGAGAGAAAGGAACATGAGACTCAAAATCAGTATATGGAACCGACAAAGAGTCATAAATTATATCATTCCCATTTATAGACTTCTCCAAGGTAGGCTCTTCAAACCAAGGATTCTTCCTACTTCGGAAAGTCCATCCTGTTTGGTGTGCTTGTCCAACAAGTAAGCTACAGGTTGAGCCTTCTTGTCTAGCAAGTAAACTAGTATCCCTTAGATGTTCTTCACTTGGAGACTTGTGCAACAATGTCTGAATCTGCTTGGTCCGAGCCAGAGCTTCGTTCCCGAACCTGCAAAAAGGAACCCACCCTAGAGGTTTGGGTGGTGGTTCCCCCTCCGAAGCTTAAGTCAGATATCAGGAGTTGTAAGGAGAAAAGTGGAGATAGAGAGAGAAAGTGAGAGAGTATTTTTTCAAAGTGAGTTTACACTGTTTGCATTGAATGATCGTTCTCCTGATTTCAGGGGTATCTATAGTGATTGTAGTATGACAACTAACCTTAAAAATTGCCCTAGAATAGTGGCATCTGATTGGCTAAGCAATCAGATCATGACACTTGGCAAGCCAGGATTTGTGAGAGTTTATCAACCAATCACTTGCAGCCACCTTCAAGGAGATGGGCTCTGACTAACTTTTGGGCCAGAAAGGTAAGCCTTTTCTCCCAACTGGATACAACCCAACCCAAGGGTTTAAATCTTATTTGCTTTATTTGCTATAAGAGGACACGTGTACGGCCCTGATGGACCCAAGTGTCTCTAAAGGAGACGTAGATCTTTTAGGCTACAACATTTGCCCCTAAAAGGGTTTTTACTGTTGGCCTATCTGACGGTTAAGATCCTTTTACCAGAGGTTGTTTATTCAAATTCAAAATAGAGGCAATGACGCGCCCTTTTTCCGGATTTTACCGGTCATATTCGACCGTTTTAGGCTCTTTCGGTCATCCTTAACCGGCTCAACGGGTTTCTTACCCCCCTATATATATCCTTGGTGTGACCTCATTAAATCATTTCACACCTTGAGAGAATTTTTCTAGAGAGAGAAGCTCTGCACATTTTTTCTAGAGAGAGAGAGAGATCGTCCAATCTCAGTCTTCTTCACCGAATCGTCCAAGCGTTTCGTTAGGTATCTTTTCTTTCTTCTTTTTCACTTTCCTTTATTCTTTATTTTTTCTTAGAAAATCAATAAAATGGAATCTTCTTCTTCGTCAAATAATCCTAGCCGACCAAGAGCTTGTCTTAACCCTAGAACCGAGAGTATTTCTTCTTCGGCGTATTCTAGAGTTGGGCCTCTTCTGGCCGAGTACATATTTTTTTATAGTTTTGACCGAGAGAGTCAGACGACCCAGTCTTTACCTGTGCAGGGTAATCTGGTGCACGTTAAGCAAACGGCCCGTCTAAGACGAAGGGTATTACTCCCAACATATAGTTCCGACATGGAGGAATCTACTGGACGAGTTCCAGATGAGACGAGGGAGGCCCAAAGTGCTCAACCTTTGGACGGGCCCCCTTCCCCTGACCGCAGCTTTGAAGATCCACAGATAAACCCCGAGGCCAGTCCTTCTGGCAGGGACGTTAATGTGGAGAAAGCCGGCGAGGACAATAATGGTAGTGAATCTGGTACTGCCGGGGAGTCAGACGAACCCTCTACTACCTCGTCTGAGATTAGGAGACGCTTAGGTCCCCTTTCCGACCCCGCATTTATTTTAGTAAATCGTAAATGGCTAGAGAAGATAGGACCTGACCCTAGCTATTTATCCACTTACATGCCCATGCCAGGCTTCTCTTTCGTCATCCCAAATAAGGAGGCCACTCTTCTGAGTGCCCCAAAAAATCACTTCGCCGTCTACAAGCTAGCTGTGGACACTGGATTAAGGTTCCCCCTCCACGATTTTATGGAACAAGTGCTCATGTATTACAACATCGGCCATAGCCAGCTGGCGCCTAATGCCTGGCACAACATTCTTACTTTCATAGACGTTTGCGAGCTGCACGGCCTGGCTCTTTCTCTCCAAGCCTTCACCCACATTCATTATACATCCAAGGTTCCCGTGGCCGTGGACGGGACGTGGCTCAGCATCTGCAACCGCCCCGGCTTTCTCACCGCTTGGGGTAAGCCGTCGAAGATGCACGAATGGAAACCGGACTTCATCTTCCTACAGGCGGCCAACGACTATGCCACTGAGGGCTATCGATTTTATAATCGAGCCGTCACAAATACTGGACGGAAGCAGTCCTGGCTGGAGTTGGAGGACCAATACGACGAAGAGGTGGTGGAGTACTTTCGAATGAAAGAGTATTCCAGGCCGGATCAGTCATCCTTTAAAGGGCCAGCGAACTGGATACCCTTTAAAGAAATGTTTTATAATGATGACTTCTTGGTCGCTGCCGGCTTGCGGTTGACCGAAAATAAAGGTATACATTCAAAACCCCAAGTAAAATGCCTCGTCCATAAACCATATTAGACTAACTCTTTTACTTCCTGTTGCAGATCCAGCCAGAGCTCGTCTCAAACATTATTGGACAAGAGATATCAGTATGTCCAAGTTTACTGATAATTTATGGAAGGAGTTTGCCAAGAGCAGTGCCGAGAAGAGGGCTAAAACACTGGTATATATATATATATATATATATATATATATATATATATATATATATATATATATATATATATATATTTTGACGAGGATCATTCTGACTCGTCAAGGATTGATTTTCAATCCTTGGACGAGAATCACCCAAAGAAGGAAGGCGTCCAGGCTTGGACGGTCACCTTTTTTGGGCCATTCTCGTCTGAGATATTTAACAGCTTTGGACGAGGACCGCTTGGGCTCGTCCAAGCCGATTTCCATTCTTTGGACGAGATTCACCCGAAGAAGGAAGGCGTCCATGCTTGGACGACCACCTTCTTTGGGCCCTTCTCGTCTGAGATGCCGAACGGCTTTCTGGTTCGTCCAAATTGAATCCCAATCCTTGGACGGGTATCACCCGAAGAAGGAGGGCGTCCATGCTTGGACGTCCACCTTCTTTGGGCCCTTCTCGACTGAGAGACTTTGAGTCTTTAGACGAAAATCATTCTAGTTCGTCCAATCTTGGACGGTTTCCTTCTTTGCATCACTTTCGTCTGCATATGGAAGCTACTTTGGACGAGGTTCCCCTAGGAAAAGAATTGTCCATTTTAGGACGCCTTCCTCCTTTGGGTGATTCTCGTCCGGAGCCTTATAATTTTTTTATAGATTTTGTTCTTTGGACGACCCGGATAATGACTTGCTTTGTTTTCGCAGAAAAATGCTCCTACCAACAAACTTCCTCCTGGGAAATCCTCCTCGTCCAAGAAGAGGCCTACAGCGGCCGTGGACCAGCCTCCAGCCAAAAAAACAAAGGGCTTCACTCGGAAGAAGACGGAGAAGAGTACTTTGTCTAGAAAGGAGGTTGGGGAGAAGACCATGCCTCCTTCAAAGGACAAAGTCCTAAAGGAGGAGCCGTCTGGTGCTTCCCCGGCCTTGGAGGAGAAGAGTGATGCTCCTGCTGGTCAGCTTGATATAGTGCATGCTGATCCAACGGAGACCAAACCAGAGTCGACTTTGCCACTGGTAATTCCGGAGCCGGAGACGACTACTGACAACTTCCCGGGCTTTAGTGGCTCGGTGGCGAAGCTGATCTCTCAGATGCCGCTATCCGTCTGGACGGCATCCTTATCGTCGGGTGAGTCATATTACCCAAATAGAGTTAGGACGGTGCGGGTCGGCGGACGGTCCATGAGTCCGTCCAACAGACAAGCCATAGTCTTTCCCATCAAGAGAACTGACTCCCCCCCTCTTTCAGATAAGGGCAAAGGACCAGCTTTACCCACAGGTACTCCCACAATAGACTCGGACGAGGAGTCTTCTGCTGCTTTTGCCAAAATGTCAAAAGCTGAGCGAGATCGGCTCAAGCAGGAGCTGTTCAAATGTTACCCTGAATCCTACATAAAAGGGTTGAGGG
Organism: Beta corolliflora; assembly: GCA_947648045.1. Lineage (NCBI taxonomy): Eukaryota > Viridiplantae > Streptophyta > Magnoliopsida > Caryophyllales > Amaranthaceae > Beta > Beta corolliflora. The sequence goes on from CANSZD010001209.1 coordinate 1,676,970, forward strand.
GGGGCATCAGCTGGGCATGTGGGTTACATGTCACAACTTGCTGCTGAGGTATAATCTGTTGCCGCTTTTGTTTTATACTTGTACAAATAATTTTTTTTTGTAACTCGTCTAATGACTTGCTTTGTTTTCGTTGTTCCAGCTTCTGGCTCGCAGTATATTGACTGAGGAGTGGGCGAGGGAGCTTAGAAAGGAAAATAAGCAACTCGTCCACCTTGCTACGACGGCTGGCGACAAGGCCATCCACGACATTGAGATGTCTAATACTCTCCACCGCCAATCACTGGAGGCCTTGGAGAAGAGATCAGTACTCCTGGAGTCCGAAAATAAGAACTATCTTGTTACTATCAACCAGCTGTACAAGGAACAAGACCGACTGTAATTGGTCGTAGACACCATCTCAGCTGAGTTGAAGGGCGAAAGGGATACTGCTCTTCTGGCCGCGGCCCAACTGAGGAGGGAGAATATAATCCTAAGGGGTAAGAATGCCCGTCTGCAAAAGGAAGCGGCCCATACCTTCAATGACGCCAAAGAAGGCTTGAATCAAGTCATTGAGACGTCTAAAGACTGGGCTGTCAAAGCTTTTGAGATGCTGGCCGAGCCTAGTGAGGTCCCCAGCTTTGTCAGGCGTCTGGAATTTCAAGAAAGTGTTCACCATGCACTGGTGTCTGCTGAAGAACCTCCTGAATTCTCTGAGTCGGACGAAAAGGGTGCGACAAGGAAGAAGCCCTTGAGGATGGCCAAGAAACTTCCAAAGAAGGAGATGCCTAGCTTTAGGTTTATTTTTCTAAGTTTCTTGGCTTGTTTGCAGTCGTAGCTTTGTCTCCTTTAGCTTTATACTTAAGCTGTAAGTTTTTGACAAGTATATAATGAAATGCCTTTTGCCAATTGCTTGTCCTTTCTTTTATTGCACTTAAATTTTCATCAAGTATAACTGAGACTCGTACAGTTGAGACTCGTCCTGACTTTTGGAGAATCTGCAAGCTTATAAAAAGTGTCATCCTTGTCTCTAGACGATCGCAAAACATTCCAAAATGTAGCCAAGTGTAAACTGAGACTCGTCCTGGATTTCGGACGGTCTGCATACTTGATTAAGGCAAGATTATCAACCTTGTCCTTGGACGATCGTGAATCTTTCCTGAGACTCGTCCTGGATTTTTGGACGGTCTACGAACTTGGTTAAGGAACGAGTATCATCCTTGTCTTTGGACGATCGCAAAACATTCCAAAATGTAGCCAAGTATAAGAGGAGACTCCTCCTGACTTTTGGACGGTCTGCAAACTTGGACGAGTCTTGACCCAAGAAGCAAAGCGGTCAATATATTGTGGTTTATGGACGAGCCACGCTTTAGCCGGCTTTCTTGAGGGAGCAGTACTCGTCTTGAATTAACGAACTCTTAATAGGGCTTTTATTGCTTAGGTCGTCCTGGTCTTTGGACGACCCTGACTTCCCTGAAAAGAGGCCAAGGATAACTGTGGTTCGTCCTATAGACTTGACTCGTCCTAATAAATTTCATGGTGTATAGCGTTATCCCCCCCTTCTTGGGCTTAGCTCATCCTTGTATTATGGACGAGCCATACACCAAAAGGAGAACGGCCAACATTAACCAAGCTTACTGAAATTGTTTTGGACGAGCCATAGATTTTTTGGACGAACCATGCTTTGGTCGGCTTCCTTGAGGGAGCAACACTCGTCATGTAGTAGTGATCCCTCACTCGGGTCTTTACTACTTAGCTGACCGTGTATTTGAAAGTAAGTATCCTTTACTAAGGGCTTATTTCAGGTCAGCTTTCTCTTAGAGACTTTGACGTTTCTCTTACTAGAGATTTTTGTCAATTTGTTGCCAATTATGTGTTTTAACCTTTAGGTTGTTACACTTTGGCCGGTCTCTTCGAGGGAGTGATGTTCGGCAGAGAAATGAGCATTTTTGACGTTCCATTTGTCTTTGTAATTTTGTCCAAGTTACTGTCACTTTTAAACTAATAACAGATTTAATGCCCCAATGTGAACCAACTTGGTAAAAAATAAACAAAGGCGAGAAGAAAGTAGGAATTGTATTATATGAATTTTGCTTGACTAAAGGCCAAGATACATGTATACAATTCTTTTTCTCTTGCTTGTGCCGTGGCACTTTGGAGTGATTACAAACTACTGGCCAGTTTCTTGGCGATTAATTGAGTCAGACGTGGTACTTCTTCAAAGTATCTGAGTTCCAAGTGCGCTGTATTGGTTGTCCATCCAGATCTTGGAGACGAAAATTTCCGCTTCGCACCTCTTGGACAATCAGATAGGGTCCTTCCCAATTTGGTGTTAGTTTCCCCAGCTCCTTGGCTCGTCCAACGGCCTCCATCTTCCTTAGAACCAAGTCCCCCACCTTGAGTGGTCGTCTAGCGACTCTCTTGTTAAAGTCCCGAGCCATTCGCAGCTTGTACAATTGCATTCTTAGCAAGGCATTGCCCCTGACTTCTGGTACTTGATCCAAAGCCGTGCGCAATGCAGCCCAGTTGGCATCCTCCATGTACAGCATGACTCGCAAGGTGGGTTCTTCAATCTCAATGGGCAAGACGGCCTCAGTGCCATAAACTAACCTAAAGGGTATCTCCCCTGTAGAATTTTTGACGGTGGTTCTGATGGACCATAATACCAGCTGAAGTTCTTCAACCCACTGTCCCTTAGCATTATCCAACTTCCTTTTGATTCCATTGGATAGAATCTTGTTGAAGGACTCTACTTGCCCATTAGCTTGTGGGTGGGCGACTGCAGCGAAGTGTGCTTTGATTTCCCTTTCTGCCAACCAATCTTTCAGCTTAGGCGTTTCAAACTGTGGACCATTATCGAAGACGATGGACTATGGCATGCCAAAACGGGTTATAATGCTCTTCCAAATAAAGCCTTTGACGTCATTCGTCGTTATACCCCGCATGGCTTCAGCCTCTATCCATTTAGTAAAGTAGTCCACAGCTACGATTACAAACTTCTTTTGCCCAGCGGCCACAGGGAAAGGTCCTAGGATATCCATGCCCCATTTGGCAAAAGGCAGAGAAAACAAGATAAGAGTTAAGTAGTTGGACGGCTTCTGATGCAGATTTCCGTGTTTCTGACAACTGTCGTACTTCTTTGCATAGACGAGAGCATCTTTCTTTAGGGTAGGCCAGTAGTACCCCGTCCTTAAAGCCTTTTCTCCCAAAGCTCTTCCCCCAATGTGAGATGCACAAGCTCCTTCATGGAGTTCCTTCAGAACCTCTAGACCATCTTCCCTGGTGATGCACTTGAGAAGAGGACGATTGAAGGACTTCTTGTAAAGGGTCTCATCCCACAGTTCAAACCATTTGTCTCGAGCTTTCACATACTTAGCCTCAACAGGGTCTGAAGGCAGCTGCCCTGTCTTCTTGTATTCTATTATAGGATCCATCCAAACTGCCCCTGGGCTAAGAAACATGATTTGTTCTTGGTCAATGCTCTCTTTTGGTTTAACTTCCCAAAACACTATTCTTGGCGCATCACCTTCAGCCGAGCTGGCCAATTTTGAGAGAGCGTCTGCTTGATAATTTTCTGACCTTGGTATTTGGTCGAGGATAAATCGTTTCAAAGGCTCAATCTCATCCTTGATCAGACGCATGTATTTGCCCATTGATGCTTCTTTACATTCAAAGTCTCCATTGACTTGACTCACAACCAAGAGAGAGTCTGGTTTGGCCTCAATCTCCAGAGCTCCTGCCGCTTTACACAATTTGATTCCAGCTAGAAGTGCTTCATATTCAGCTTCATTATTCGACGCTTGGAATTGAAATCTTAGCGCATATTCAAACTTGTCTCCTTCTGGAGATTGACATATGATTCCTGCCCCACATCCATTGACAGTGGACGATCCATCAACCATGAGCGTCCAATGCTTCCTTCCTTCAGCTGGATCAAGTATTGGTTCTATAGTTGGCCGAGTAAGCTCAACTATAAAATCTGCCAATGCTTGCCCCTTAATGGCTTTCCTTGGTTCAAATGATATATCGAACATGTTAAGCTCGACAGCCCATTTTAACATCCGTCCGGCGGCTTCCATCTTTTGCAAAACTTGCTTCAAGGGTTGGTCAGTGTAGACGAGTATACTGTGAGCCAAGAAATAGGGCCTCAGCTTTCTGCTGGCCATGACGAGGGTCAATCCAAACTTCTCGACTGGAGTGTACCTATTTTCCGCATCTTTGAGCACATAACTCACAAAGTATATTGGAACTTGCATGGACTCTCTTTCAGCCAGCAGAACAGCACTCACAGCCTGAGTGGACACAGTCAAGTATACAAACAGTTTCTCCCCCTCGGCTGGTGATGTGATTCTTGGTTCAAGAAACACTAGTTTTAGGCTCGGATGAATGTAGTTTAGCTTTTCTTGAATTAAAGATACGATTTTTATAGAAATTTAGTAACAAGGACCGAATTCTTGGATGAAAATCAACCAAAGAAATCCGAATCATACAAGGATATGGAGAATTTGACTAATCCAAGTCAAGATTCAACTAGGTTTGTGGATTCACTCCTGAAACGGTTTGGATTCTCTCCAGAAACTATTAATTCACCAGAATTAAATTCAAAACTCAACTTTTTTTTATTAATGGCCGAAAATCATATAAATAATACAAAGAAATCAAGAAACCAACTAGAACTAGGAAAGTACAAAAGATGATCATAGAATAACAAACTATTCTATCATCATTCTACACGCCTAACAATAATCTATCTCTTAGATTATCACACGCCTAACACACTCCTAAAGCCATTAAAGTCCTAATGCAAATAAAACTTCTTAACCACCTATGAATTAAAATTCCTAAATTACATAGAATTCTAACAGAACTAGAACTCTACATAACTAATACTTCTATTCCACATCAAACTCCCCTTCCGGAAACAAACTTGTCCTCAAGTTTCGTCATCCGGCAAACATGGGACGAGATCGTTTGAAGTTAGAGTGGCGCAAATTCCATCACTCAGCAGCACCTTAAAAGTTTCGTAACCAATCTTATCAATAATCTCGAAAGGACCTTCATCCACCGGTTCATCATACTTGTGATTGATGTGAAGCTTTTGGGCGTTTAATGACAGCCATACATGATCTCCTTTAGCCAAATTTGTTCCTTGTCGTAGCGTAAGAATATTAGCTCGTCGTTCATGCTTGGTTGTTGCGGTGTCCAGCACTTCATTGTGGCAGGAGGTGAGGCAAACATGCGAACCACCATGAGAAGACGAAGGAGGGGGTTCAACAACTTTGGAGGCAGCAGCATCATGTTGATGCTTATATCGTCGATTGCGGGGAGGCAAGGACTTCAACAACAAGCGTTGTGTACCCATCAACACCGAGTAGTCATTAGTTTTTCCATTATGTAGCACATGACGGTCACTTTGCCAAGGGCGGCCAAGTAACAATGAGCAGGCAGTCATTGGAAGGGCATCACACCAAATTTGGTCCATGTAGTCGCCCACACGGAATCCCACAAGGGCTTGCTTACGAACCCATACACCATCATCATTGAGCCAACTAAGCTTATATGAATTCGGATGTGACCGAGTTTGCAGCTTTAAAGGATCAATCAAGGATAAAGCACAAGCGTTAGTACAAGAGCCACTGTCAATAATAAAGGAACAAACTTTACCATTGATTAAACAGTTGGAATGAAAAAGATTAGTGCGCTGTTCATCTTCGTCCTCGTCGTGGTTGGAAGACAACAAGGCACGACGTAAGATCAAGTTATGTTGGTCACGTTCCGGGGCACAAATAGGTTGCTTAGACCAAAACGAATCATCAGCCATGTCGTGGTCAGTAGGTGCCGAAGGAATGGATGGGGAACCGTGCATGTCTCGCGCCAAGAAGGCAAGATACTCCTCGCGTGTCACCAAAGTAGTGTTGGGACAATGCTTGGCAATATGGCCGAGACCTTGACAACGAAAACACACCGTTTTCTTGCCTTTAAGATTCACACTTGGAGGGGCAGTAGAGGAGATGCTTGATGCGTCGAGCTCCTTAGGCGTGACCACAGCCAAATCAGTCGAGGTGGGGATTATGCTAGGCGAAGAATCCGGCGAGGCAGCAGCGTTTTTAAACCACGAAGGCTTCTTAAAACGATTGTCGTTTTGTTGCCGTTCAATCTTTGTCGCAAGAATGCAAACGTCATCAAAGGTTACGTATTGCTGTAACTCGACCAGATTTGCAATGGACTTGTTTAATCCCACCAAGAAACGAGCAATCTTTTGTTCGTCGACTTCCTGAATATCACACGCCATGTGTAGGCGTTCAAATTCCTTGATATAGTTCTCGACGCTCATGGTTGTTTAGTGCAAGGAATTAAGCCGCACAAAGAGTTCTTGTTTGTAGGTACGAGGGACGAAACGTTTACGCAGCTTGGCTTTGAGGGACGACCAGCTATCAATGGAGGGTTTATCTTCACGTTCACGCCTTAGACGCAGCGAGTCATACCATAGGGATGCATATTTTGTGAGCTTGAGAATAGCATACGAAAAACGAGAGCCTTCACTCAAATTCTTATGATCAAAGAACCGATCTAGGCGCCTTTCCCAGTCCAAATAAGATTCGGGGTCGAGATCGCCATCAAAAGAAGGCAAATCAGCCAACTTTATTTCCTCCTCACGCCTAGGTTGATTTTGAGGCGGTTTATTAAAGTTTGCATCACGTTCAATGCCAATAACTTTCGTGGACATAGCAGCCATCTGAGCAATGAGGAGCTGCACTTGTTCGTTGGTGACCTTAAGGGCGTCGTGCAAAGATGCGTGATCGTCAGGCATGGTAGGACGTAAGAAGCAGCAAGAAAACGCAATATGGAGGCAGCAGCCACACCACTTGATGATCATAGAACTAGAACTAGAACTAGGAAAGTACAAAAGATGATCATAGAATAACAAACTATTCTATCATCATTCTACACGCCTAACAATAATCTATCTCTTAGATTATCACACGCCTAACACACTCCTAAAGCCATTAAAGTCCTAATGCAAATAAAACTTCTTAACCACCTATGAATTAAAATTCCTAAATTACATAGAATTCTAACAGAACTAGAACTCTACATAACTAATACTTCTATTCCACATCAGCTGGACTGACCAACCTAAGCAGCTGACGAAGGTGATCTTTGGCTTGCTGAAGCGCTTGCTCAGCTTCTGCTGTCCACTCAAACTTGGCCTTCTTCTTGATAGTAGTGAAAAAGTGATGGCACTTGTCGCCCAACTTAGACAAAAAACGTCCAAGGGCAACCAAGCAACCCGTCAATCACTGAACTTCCTTTATCTTTGACGGAGACTTTATGTCTATAATAGCTTGGATCTTTTCAGGGTTGGCTTCTATTCCCCTTTGATCTACTAAGAAGCCTAAGAACTTCCCCGACAAGACTCCAAAGACACATTTGCTGGGGTTCAATCTTAGCTTGTATTTTCTGAGAGTTTCGAAAGTTTCTCTCAAATCACCAACATGATCTTCCTCTTGCCGACTCTTGACTATCATATCATCAATATATGCTTCCATGTTTCTTCCCAACTGTGGCTGAAAGACAGTGTTAATCAGTCTTTGAAAGGTGGTCGGCGCATTACGGAGGCCAAAAGGCATCCTCAGCCAGCCATACAACCCTTTTCTCAGTAATGAAGGATGTTTTGTCCTGATCCTCTGACCACATGGGGATTTGGTGAAAGCCTGAATATGCGTCTATGAAGCTAAACAAAGCATGGCCGGCTGTGGAGTCCACCAGTCGATCCAACTTAGGCAAGGGGAAACTGTCCTTGGGATAAGCCTTGTTGAGATCGGTGTAGTCCACACACATCCTCCAGGTGCCATTAGGCTTTGGCACCATGACTACATTCGCTATCCATTCGGGATAATAAGTCTCTTTGATGAATTTTGATTCCAACAACTTCTGAACTTCCTGGTCCACCGCCAGGTTTCTGGCCGGTCCTAAATGCATTTTCTTCTGACGAACAGGTTTTAAACTTAGATCGACATTCAGTCGGTGCACGGCTATCTCTGGATCAATTCCAAGCATTTCTTCAACATAATAAGCAAAAACGTCTTGAAATTCTTTCAGCAAGCTGATTAAGAGGCCCCCCAATTCAGGAGAGAGAAGACCCAATCTTCAAGGTTCTTTCCGGACGAGCTTCATCCAAACAGACATCTTCTGGGACTTCCACCGGCTCTGGACGCTCTAGTCACAGCCCCATAATGGCCATTACTTCTTCAGACGGGGGTGGCTCTTCCTTGACGGGCTCATACTTCCTTTTCTTGCTGGGGAGATGTTCAGACGTTTTCCTTGAGGGAGCAACCGGCGTCTGAGGACTCTCAATTGCCGTTCTCAGCGAGGCCACTTGGTCCTTCACAATTTCAGACGTTCTCCTTTCGCCAGCAGCCCTCGTCTTATCTTTCCCAATTTCAGACGTGATTCTCGTCCGGTCTACATTGTCTGCTCTCCATGACGATGGCTTGAGGGTTGTTAGGTAACATTCGCTAGCCGCCTGCTGATCTCCATACAAGGAGCCAATTTTGCCACCATCACATTCAAATTTCATAAGCATCAAGTGAGTTACTATTACAGCTTTAACATGATTCAGAGTTGGCCGTCCAAGTATGACATTATAGGCTGTCAAATCTTGGACAACCAAGAACTTGATAAACAAAATCCGCGAAGCATCCTTCTCTCCAACTCGGACGGGCAACGTGACTGTTCCCATGGGGTGGATGACTCCTCCCCCAAACCCTATGATGGGATGATGGACGGGAACCAAGTTCTTCTCATAACACTTCAATCTAGACAAGCAATCTGCGCTAATTTGCTATCTTCATTTCTACAACCAAAGGGTCATCATGGGGAGTCCTCAGCTTCCTCCGATCTTACTCGCTAACCACCACCTTTGGGAAGGGCTCGGCCTTTGTCTGATTAGTTAGCAAGACATGGCCGAGCTCCCTGAGGTAGTTTTTGTGCCCTCTATTGGTTGGTCCTCCAGCGGCAAACCCTCCTGAAATAATGAGGACGACATCCTCGTCCGTGCTTTCACTCTCTTTCTTCTTGGTCTATCGATCATCCTTCCTCTGAAACTTCCTTCTTCCCCCTTGTGGCAAATAAGAGTTCATCTTTCCTTTTCGAGCTAGATCCTCCAGGGCCCTCTTAAGGTGCTTACATTCATTGGTCTCATGACCGCAGTCCTTGTGAAAATGACAGTATTTGCTCTTGTCTCTGTTTCTGTAAGGAGTCTTCATTTCAGTCGGAGCCTTCAGCTCATATTGGTCCTTTATCTCCATAAGAATAGAGTATTGGTCCTTGCTGAATTCAATATGGTTGGCTGAAGGCTCAGATTCCTTTCTCTTGCATCTTCTGGACGAAGTAGTGGTTGAGGTAATTGCCAAGGTTCGGCCTTTTTGGGGTTGCTCTTTTTTGGCTGAGCAACCTCTTCAGGCTTCTTGGACTCGGGTTGCTTTGCCTCAGCACATACATCAGTGGCGTGTATAAATGCTTCGGCTTCCCTTAAAGCCTCGGCAAGAGTGGTGATTTTCTTCTTAACAATATCAAACTTAAAACTTCCTGGCCTTAGTCCCTTGATAAAGGCGTCAAAGGCCACCTCTGCATTGAGATATTGAATCTGAAGGGCTTCTAGATTGAATCTCTTAACAAAACTTCTAAGAGCTTCTTTAGGTCCTTGGACGACCTTCCCCAAGTGCATGCTTGTTTTTTGCTCTTGCTTATTGGTAACAAAGTGAGTAGTAAATAAGAAACTGAGTTCAGTAAAATTGTTGACTGAATTGGGTGGAAGATTGTTGAACCACTTCTGTGCTACTCCCTTCATAGTTGCTGGGAAGTTCTTACACCAAGTAGCATCATCTACTCCTTGGACGTACATCTGATGTTTGTAAGCGGATAGGTGATCGTCTGGATCTGTTGTTCCATCAAAAGGTTCTATAGTAGGGAGTTTAATCTTTGGGAATGGGGGCGCCTCCATGATCCTGGCCGAGAATGGAGTGGGCCAGTTAATCCGGAGGGCTCCCAACTGTCCTTCAATGGGTATGAACTCCTTACGAAATTCCTTTATCACTGGATTAGATGAAGTGTTTGCAGGGGTTGGACGTCTATAAACTATGGGCTGAACCACCGTCCTCTCTTGTCTTGGATGGGCAAGAGAGAGGCTTAAACTTCATCCTTCCGTTCTGGTCGGCAACCTCAAAGGAGGGTCCCTCAAGTATGGTGTAGCCCTGTCGCTGACCGTTGCAATGCAGCAGCTTTCTTTGCCTCTTGATATTCCCTGGCATCTGTTTTCATTCGGTGCCCGCTTGGACGAACCTGATCCTGGGTCCTGACCACCAGGTTCCAGTCCATCTTCCTTCGATGTTCACTGCCTTCTGGCTGCTTTCCTCTGGCCGTCCTCCTAGAGGGTTCCTGACGAACAGGTCGACTAGGACCTGGCTCAGGGTTAAGATGGAAAAACAGCATGTTGCTCTTGATCTGTTCCTGGACGACTGCTGCCATCTTTGTCTGGAAGTCATTCAAGGCGTTCTCTAGATGGGCAGCAGTCGCTGGACATTCAAGGTCCTCTTGAATGACAGGTTGCTAGCTTGGCCCAGGGACATTGATAATGGACGGGGGTCTATCCCTTCCTCGAGGCGGTCTCTCATGATCTACCGTGTCTTCGACATTGATCTGAAAACTTCGATTTCTGGCCACATTGGACGATTGACAATCAGTCATCGTTGCGTCTCCCCACAGACGGCGCCAAATGTTTGGTGTGCTTGTCCAACAAGTAAGCTACAGGTTGAGCCTTCTTGTCTAGCAAGTAAACTAGTATCCCTTAGATGTTCTTCACTTGGAGACTTGTGCAACATATCTGAATCAGCTTGGTCCGGGCCTAAGCTTCGTTCCCGAACCTGCAAAAAGGGACCCACCCTGGAGGTTTGGGTGGTGGTTTCCCCTCCGAAGCTTAAGTCAAATATCAGGAGTTGTAAGGAGAGAAGTAGAGATAGAGAGAGAAAGTGAGAGAGTATTTCTTCAGAGTGAGTTTACATTGTTTGCATTGAATGATCTTTCTCCTGATTTCAGGGGTATTTATAGTGATTGTAGTATGACAGCTAACCTTAAAAATTGTCCTAGAATAGTGGCATCTGATTGGCTAAGCAATCAGATCATGACACTTGGCAGGCCAGGATATGTGAGAGTTTATCAACCAATCACTTGCAGCCACCTTCAAGGAGCTGGGCTCTGACTAAATTTTGGGCCAGAAAGGTAAGTCTTTTCTCCCAACTAGATACAACCCAACCCAAGGGTTTAAATCTTTTTTCCTTTATTTGCTATAAGAGGACACGTGTACGGCCCTGATGGACCCAAGTGTCTCTAAAGGAGTCGTAGATCTTTTAGGCTACAACACATCCCATTGATCTTTCCTATTATAATTTAATCATCAGCCCCATAACTCTCATTTTCTATCCAACCCTCATCATCATCATCATCACAAATATATGGTTGGGTACTAGAATTCAGGGCAGATTAACATTCATATCAGGGAGAGGGGTCAAAACCATCTACTAATTTCACATTGCATAATAAATAAATATCATCAGAAGTAGAGTGACAATTCGAAGAATAAAAAGGTGTTGTAATATACACCTGGGTGAAGGGGTTAGTCTAGCAAATTAATACTATCTCGCTCATAATTATACTTAGCCAACCATTCAATTAGATTCCAACAATATTTAGGTGATTGGGATAGAAATTGTCCACTAGACATAGACTACACGAGCCTTGCAACTTCATTTGAATCCTCATAAATCACTAGGCACATATTCCACATTTCAATTCCATGATAAGGACGACCAATAAAGTTGTCACATCTATAATAGTATTTCTAGAGGCGGAACAAGAAAGGTATTTTAGAGGAACCAAAAATACATTTTGTATTTTTAAAGGTGGCCACAATATAAAAATTAACAAATACTCCCTCTGTCCCTAAATAGAGTGCCCATTTCTTTTGGGCACAAGTATTAAGAAGAAATCATGTGTAGGACCTTAGTTGTATTAAATCATAATTAAATATAGAAGTTGGTACACTTTTTATGAATTGTTTATTAAGGAGAGAGAATGTGGGCCATATGGGAAAGTGGGTGATATTATAAAAGTTGAAAGCAAAATAATATTTTAATTAGTGGACCCATACCAAATAAGAAAATAGAAAATCTATTTGGGACAAACATAAATGGAAAAATGGGTACTCTATTTAGGGACGGAGGGAGTATTATTTGAATATTTACATTTTCAACCTTAATTTTTAGCATAATTCAAAAGTTGGTTGCGGCCGCGTGATAGGTGACATTTATGTCAGGATAGCTTTTAGATTATTTTCGTAGTTTATTTTCATTTATTTTATCTATTTTAATATTTATTTATTATTTTTATATTTTGTACCTTAATTATTTATTTAGTGATTTTTATTAGTTTTTAGCTCTTAATTTATTTATTTTCATTACTTTAGTAATTTTATAGATGAATTAGCTAAGTATTTGTAATTAATTTTCAATTTTTATTTCCTTTTAGTTATTCTAATTTTTATTTCTTCTTTTCATATTATATTTATTTTCTATATCTCGTTTCTCCTCTCGTGTTTAATTTTGCATGTAGTATGTGTTTTGGATTTTTGGTGTTCGAACCTCAAAGTTAGAATTAGTTGTGTTGCTTGATTTAGAGTTTTCACTAAAGTGCTAATACAAGACTTTTCCTACACCACACTTTTTTCTTAACCAACACCACATCACCTATGCTCCAAATTTCAGCAGCTCATAGCAGCCACCCTCACCTCACAAAACACCGTCTTGACTCCCACTATCCTCCTTATAAGATTAAAAATTGAAGGAGAAATTGAAGATTTTGAGATTTAAGGGTGACAACTTGTATTGAAAGTTTCAACAATTAATCAATGAACATTTCTTACTCTCTCTCTCTCCTCTTTTGTTGCTTTCTTTTAATTGTTAACATCAGATCGATTGTTTATAAACTTTATACTTAGTTTAATTATTTGTGCTTCATCCAAACAGACATCTTCTGGGACTTCCACCGGCTCTGGACGCTCTAGTCACAGCCCCATAATGGCCATTACTTCTTCAGACGGGGGTGGCTCTTCCTTGACGGGCTCATACTTCCTTTTCTTGCTGGGGAGATGTTCAGACGTTTTCCTTGAGGGAGCAACCGGCGTCTGAGGACTCTCAATTGCCGTTCTCAGCGAGGCCACTTGGTCCTTCACAATTTCAGACGTTCTCCTTTCGCCAGCAGCCCTCGTCTTATCTTTCCCAATTTCAGACGTGATTCTCGTCCGGTCTACATTGTCTGCTCTCCATGACGATGGCTTGAGGGTTGTTAGGTAACATTCCCTAGCTGCCTGCTGATCTCCATACAAGGAGCCAATTTTGCCACCATCACATTCAAATTTCATAAGCATCAAGTGAGTTACTATTACAGCTTTAACATGATTCAGAGTTGGCCGTCCAAGTATGACATTATAGGCTGTCAAATCTCGGACAACCAAGAACTTGATAAACAAAATCCGCGAAGCATCCTTCTCTCCAACTCGGACGGGCAACGTGACTGTTCCCATGGGGTGGATGACTCCTCCCCCAAACCCTATGATGGGATGATGGACGGGAACCAAGTTCTTCTCATCAAACTTCAATCTAGACAAGCAATCTGCGCTAATTTGCTATCTTCATTTCTACAACCAAAGGGTCATCATGGGGAGTCCTCAGCTTCCTCCGATCTTGCTCGCTAACCACCACCTTTGGGAAGGGCTCGGTCTTTGTCTGATTAGTTAGCAAGACATGGCCGAGCTCCCTGAGGTAGTTTTTGTGCCCTCTATTAGTTGGTCCTCCAGCGGCAAACCCTCCTGAAATAATGAGGACGACATCCTCGTCCGTGCTTTCACTCTCTTTCTTCTTGGTCTATCGATCATCCTTCCTCTGAAACTTCCTTCTTCCCCCTTGTGGCAAATAAGAGTTCATCTTTCCTTTTCGAGCTAGATCCTCCAGGGCCCTCTTAAGGTGCTTACATTCATTGGTCTCATGACCGCAATCCTTGTGAAAATGACAGTATTTGCTCTTGTCTCTGTTTCTGTAAGGAGTCTTCATTTCAGTCGGAGCCTTCAGCTCATATTGGTCCTTTATCTCCATAAGAATAGAGTATTGGTCCTTGCTGAATTCAATATGGTTGGCTGAAGGCTCAGATTCCTTTCTCTTGCATCTTCTGGACGAAGTAGTGGTTGAGGTAATTGCCAAGGTTCGGCCTTTTTGGGGTTGCTCTTTATTGGCTGAGCAACCTCTTCAGGCTTCTTGGACTCGGGTTGCTTTACCTCAGCACATACATCAGTGGCGTGTATAAATGCTTCGGCTTCCCTTAAAGCCTCGGCAAGAGTGGTGATTTTCTTCTTAACAATATCAAACTTAAAACTTCCTGGCCTTAGTCCCTTGATAAAGGCGTCAAAGGCCACCTCTGCATTGAGATCTTGAATCTGAAGGGCTTCTAGATTGAATCTCTTAACAAAACTTCTAAGAGCTTCTTTAGGTCCTTGGACGACCTTCCCCAAGTGCATGCTTGTTTTTTGCTCTTGCTTATTGGTAACAAAGTGAGTAGTAAATAAGAAACTGAGTTCAGTAAAATTGTTGACTGAATTGGGTGGAAGATTGTTGAACCACTTCTGTGCTACTCCCTTCATAGTTGCTGGGAAGTTCTTACACCAAGTAGCATCATCTACTCCTTGGACGTACATCTGATGTTTGTAAGCGGATAGGTGATCGTCTGGATCTGTTGTTCCATCAAAAGGTTCTATAGTAGGGAGTTTAATCTTTGGGAATGGGGGCGCCTCCATGATCCTGGCCGAGAATGGAGTGGGCCAGTTAATCCGGAGGGCTCCCAACTGTCCTTCAATGGGTATGAACTCCTTACGAAATTCCTTTATCACTGGATTAGATGAAGTGTTTGCAGGGGTTGGACGTCTATAAACTATGGGCTGAACCACCGTCCTCTCTTGTCTTGGATGGGCAAGAGAGAGGCTTAAACTTCATCCTTCCGTTCTGGTCGGCAACCTCAAAGGAGGGTCCCTCAAGTATGGTGTAGCCCTGTCGCTGACCGTTGCAATGCAGCAGCTTTCTTTGCCTCTTGATATTCCCTGGCATCTGTTTTCATTCGGTGCCCGCTTGGACGAACCTGATCCTGGGTCCTGACCACCAGGTTCCAGTCCATCTTCCTTCGATGTTCACTGCCTTCTGGCTGCTTTCCTCTGGCCGTCCTCCTAGAGGGTTCCTGACGAACAGGTCGACTAGGACCTGGCTCAGGGTTAAGATGGAAAAACCGCATGTTGCTCTTGATACGCTTCTCGGACGGTATCGCCATCTTTGTCTGGAAGTCATTCAAGGCGTTCTCTAGATGGGCAGCAGTCGCTGGACATTCAAGGTCCTCTTGAATGACAGGTTGCTAGCTTGGCCCAGGGACATTGATAATGGACGGGGGTCTATCCCTTCCTCGAGGCGGTCTCTCATGATCTACCGTGTCTTCGACATTGATCTGAAAACTTCGATTTCTGGCCACATTGGACGATTGACAATCAGTCATCGTTGCGTCTCCCCACAGACGGCGCCAAATGTTTGGTGTGCTTGTCCAACAAGTAAGCTACAGGTTGAGCCTTCTTGTCTAGCAAGTAAACTAGTATCCCTTTGATGTTCTTCACTTGGATACTTGTGCAACATATCTGAATCAGCTTGGTCCGGGCCTAAGCTTCGTTCCCGAACCTGCAAAAAGGGACCCACCCTGGAGGTTTGGGTGGTGGTTTCCCCTCCGAAGCTTAAGTCAAATATCAGGAGTTGTAAGGAGAAAAGTAGAGATAGAGAGAGAAAGTGAGAGAGTATTTCTTCAGAGTGAGTTTACATTGTTTGCATTGAATGATCTTTCTCCTGATTTCAGGGGTATTTATAGTGATTGTAGTATGACAGCTAACCTTAAAAATTGCCCTAGAATAGTGGCATCTGATTGGCTAAGCAATCAGATCATGACACTTGGCAGGCCAGGATATGTGAGAGTTTATCAACCAATCACTTGCAGCCACCTTCAAGGAGCTGGGCTCTGACTAACTTTTGGGCCAGAAAGGTAAGCCTTTTCTCCCAACTAGATACAACCCAACCCAAGGGTTTAAATCTTTTTTCCTTTATTTGCTATAAGAGGACACGTGTACGGCCCTGATGGACCCAAGTGTCTCTAAAGGAGTCGTAGATCTTTTAGGCTACAACACATCCCATTGATCTTTCCTATTATAATTTAATCATCAGCCCCATAACTCTCATTTTCTATCCAACCCTCATCATCATCATCATCACAAATATATGGTTGGGTACTAGAATTCAGGGCAGATTAACATTCATATCAGGGAGAGGGGTCAAAACCATCTACTAATTTCACATTGCATAATAAATAAATATCATCAGAAGTAGAGTGACAATTCGAAGAATAAAAAGGTGTTGTAATATACACCTGGGTGAAGGGGTTAGTCTAGCAAATTAATACTATCTCGCTCATAATTATACTTAGCCAACCATTCAATTAGATTTCAACAATATTTAGGTGATTGGGATAGAAATTGTCCACTAGACATAGACTACACGAGCCTTGCAACTTCATTTGAATCCTCATAAATCACTAGGCACATATTCCACATTTCAATTCCATGATAAGGACGACCAATAAAGTTGTCACATCTATAATAGTATTTCTAGAGGCGGAACAAGAAAGGTATTTTAGAGGAACCAAAAATACATTTTGTATTTTTAAAGGTGGCCACAATATAAAAATTAACAAATACTCCCTCTGTCCCTAAATAGAGTGCCTATTTCTTTTGGGCACAAGTATTAAGAAGAAATCATGTGTAGGACCTTAGTTGTATTAAATCATAATTAAATATAGAAGTTGGTACACTTTTTATGAATTGTTTATTAAGGAGAGAGAATGTGGGCCATATGGGAAAGTGGGTGATATTATAAAAGTTGAAAGCAAAATAATATTTTAATTAGTGGACCCATACCAAATAAGAAAATAGAAAATCTATTTGGGACAAACATAAATGGAAAAATGGGTACTCTATTTAGGGACGGAGGGAGTATTATTTAAATATTTACATTTTCAACCTTAATTTTTAGCATAATTCAAAAGTTGGTTGCGGCCGCGTGATAGGTGACATTTATGTCAGGATAGCTTTTAGATTATTTTCGTAGTTTATTTTCATTTATTTTATCTATTTTAATATTTATTTATTATTTTTATATTTTGTACCTTAATTATTTATTTAGTGATTTTTATTAGTTTTTAGCTCTTAATTTATTTATTTTCATTACTTTAGTAATTTTATAGATGAATTAGCTAAGTATTTGTAATTAATTTTCAATTTTTATTTCCTTTTAGTTATTCTAATTTTTATTTCTTCTTTTCTTATTATATTTATTTTCTATATCTCGTTTCTCCTCTCGTGTTTAGTTTTGCATGTAGTATGTGTTTTGGATTTTTGGTGTTCGAACCTCAAAGTTAGAATTAGTTGTGTTGCTTGATTTAGAGTTTTCACTAAAGTGCTAATACAAGACTTTTCCTACACCACACTTTTTTCTTAACCAACACCACATCACCTATGCTCCAAATTTCAGCAGCTCATAGCAGCCACCCTCACCTCACAAAACACCGTCTTGACTCCCACTATCCTCCTTATAAGATTAAAAATTGAAGGAGAAATTGAAGATTTTGAGATTTAAGGGTGACAACTTGTATTAGATTACTGTTTATTATCATGTTATTAGTTGTTAATTATTCTAAAGTTCTCTTTTTACGCTTTTGGAGTATTTAGTAAGTTAGGATTTGGGTGAAAACCCAATCATGATTGAATTGTGTATTTGACATTTGATTTAAAGATTTGTGTAAATAAATTATGGGAAATTCCCAATGGTGACCTCGAACTTTTCGAGTTTCCCATTAGCGGCCCTAAGTTTTTTTTATTCCCACTAGTAATCCTCCATTATTGTTTTATTCCCAAATGTGACCTTATAGAGTAAAAAACTATCAGTTTTGTTAACGTTAGAGTAAATGTCTGAGTTTGCGTACTTGAAAATTGTCTAGGTTTGCATGTCACAAATATTGCTCGGTTAAAGTTTTGGGGGCCATTTTAGCCCTTAAGTGTCAAATTTAAAGTCTAAATTGGTTTTCATGCCTAAAAATTGGTTTGCTATGGAATTAAGTGTCATTTTGGCCCTTAAGGGTCAAATTTGACGTCAAAATTATTGACAAAAAATGACCGGAAGCACCTTGCTTTGTGTGCCAAGACATTAGTTCTAAAGGAAAGTTAATTGAGTTATCGGTTTTTTGCTTTATAAGGTCACATTTGGAACTAGAACAATAATTGAGGGTTACTAATGGGAATAAAAAACACTGAGGGTCACCAATGGGAAAGTCGAAAAGTACGAGGTCACCATTGAAAACTTCCCTTAAATTATTGCTTATTTAGCTCTTTTATTCTATGTTGCATTCTTTTTTATCACTTGAATATTGTATTAGATTGGAGTAGATTGATTTATGTCATCATGAGAGTGTGACCTATCATCAATTTCTATTATTGACTTGGATTGATTTGAACCTCGGGATGTGTTAGTAATGGATGAAAGTTCTTATTTGATGTCTTTAAGAATTTCTCCGCCTATGAAAATAGGATGGGGGTTATGTGTTGACTCAATAGCTAATTCATGTAGTGTTCATGTATTATCTTTATGTTTACTATTCCTATGCCTATTTCATGATTAATTGGTGTTTAATTCCATTTGCTAATTTTAGTTAACTTTGATATCTTAGGTTAGTTTGGTAGTTTGTAATTGGTTTCGACAAATCCGACTTAATAACTGCTTAGCTTATTGTGTAACTACCCTTATATGCACGCGATGCGTGCTTAATTTTAAAACTTGTTATTCTATTATATACTCCATCCGTACTATAGTTATGATTATACTTAAAATGTGAAAGATAATTAGTTTGATGAATTTAGATATATTAATTCGCTAATGTAAAAACTATCAAAAGTTGTAGTGATTTTTAATATTAATTTTTTGTGAATGAATTTTGAACAAAAAAAAAGTCATAATAAGTTGGTTTGACTGAATTAAAGAGTATCAAAGGTAGCGAGTGTTCCAGACTTTTCAGGTGGACGTCATGTATACTATCTTTTCTAATTAAAAAAAGTTCAAGATATTTTGTCCTTTTAATTTTTTGATTGAAATATTTCATTCTCATATTGAGGAAAAGAAAAAATTGCTCTAGACTTACTAGCATGGATATGGGGTTCACATAATATAAATGGTAAGGCATGAAAAGGCATGCAAAAATTGAGAGTATTTTGATATAATGTATCAAAATTGAAAACATGAGAATCCCAAGAATTATGATTATATCGCCTATAAAAAGAGTTATCCCATTCATAAAAATAACATGACTACATTAGTCTGCATGATACAAAAAAGAAAAAAAATTCACAAAAAAAAGAAAAAGAAGTTATATACAGTTTAGTCTCCCCAACAATAAAAACGAAATAAATTTCTCCCTGGCAACATTGCCAAAATTTGATAGGCGTGTCGCGACTCGCGCACCTAACAAAGATAAATAACATAACTAATCCTCCTAATAATGTAATAGGGAATTCAGGATCGATCCCACAAAGAGAAAGTTGTTCTTATGATTAGCTCTTAAAAAATGGTGAAACTAAAGGAAATGAAAACTTGCATATAATAAGATAATAAAAAGAAAGAAAAGTAACCTAATGAATAAAATCTCTATAGTCAAGTATCCCAACTAGTATGAATTAATGCAATAATAATTCCTACTCCAAATCAAATCAGATTAAATATCACGAGAAGTAATGCGCCCTAAAAGTACCATAAACATCTCTCAAGTATTTATGGCTTTCCTAAATATGCAATTATACATATTCCCATGTAATCATGAAAGAGATATTAAGCATAGCATCACAATTAAATCCTAGCAGTTCAATCTATTTATTCCCATTGAGATATTTATGCTCTTAATTGAAATATTCAAATCCGTCAAAACCCAACTCACGTTGTGATCAAGACAAATGAACCATAACAATAATAATTATCTCTAATCTAATATTAGAATATGCACAACCAATTAAGCAAGACAATTAAACAATTCAATTGGAAATTTAAAGGTATAATCAAGAATTAATTCATAGTAGGGTTCAACTTAATCATAGATAAAAGAACTCCTCAAGCATAATTGAAATAAATAAAATAAAATATAAAGAACAATAGTTAAACTTCATAATAGGAAACAAAGAGAAAAGAAGAAGAAAATAATAAATACATGATCATTAATGGAAAGGTAGATTATTGGAGAACAATGGACATCTACATGTTTCTCTCTCTAACATCTCTCTATAAACCTCAACAGTGTAAAAAAATAAACTAAGTTCTTAAACTGAATAAAATAGTATTTTTAATTTTCCAAAATAATAAAAACTTAGAAAACAAGTCGTACTATGGAGCTGAAAAACACGAAGGTGTCAAAAATGACACGGTCCTTTTGACCTGCTACTACACAAATACTCTACAAAGGAAAGCTACTGCCTCGAAGAAATACTCTACAAAGAAAAGAGACATGATCGTGTCAAAGGTGACAGAGACGTGTTGACCTGTAACGGTTAAATTCTTCATCTTAAATTCAAACAACTATAACTTTTTATCTAGAGCTTTGTTTGACACATGTGATATATCATCAGGAAGCTCTTGAAATCTAGTTTATAACCCAATGGAAATATCTCAATATCATTTTTTTTATAAAAATATATGAGCAAAATTTTGAAGAGGTGTTATATTTCACACAACTATACATAACAGTTTGTATCTTCTTCAATTACAATCCGTTTTGGATATATAGTATATCATTTCAAAGTTCATCAAAGTGTCTTAATCACCATGTCCTCAAATATGAGTACAAATTACCTGAAATTATAACAAAATACCAAACAACCCGTGAAGGCAACGTAGCTTATAGAAAGGGACCCAAATGTGAACAAATGCAATGTAAATGCTCTAATACTACATAAAAATGCACCATAATGTGCAACTAATTGATATTAGAATACACGCTTATCAACACATACAGGAGGCAGAAGTAAGGAGGAAGTATTCTCATCTTATCAGAGTTAGGCTTAGCTTCTTACAACAAAAAGTGAAGCAGGATTAGATCAAAAGAGGTGACTCAAACATGGCATACATCCATGCTTGTTTGAAGAAGAGAAGAGCCCAGATTCTTATTAACACGATGAATGCCGTCAAATAAAACGTCAAAATTGTCACAACCTCATGATCTACCTTGTGGATTCCATTTCCTATATTAGTTATATAATATGAACCTCAATCAAAGGAGTATTAAATTTGAACAAAAAAATCCTTCCATGGACAATTAGTTGGATGTTCGTTGGAAAAGAGGCACATTTCCAAATGTCCTGTATTGGCACATGTCCGAAGGTCCTGTATTGGCTATGTAGATTTTGTCCTACTATTATACGTAGGCAACGTAGCTCTTTTTTGACATTGGCTCATTGCTTTTTTTAAGGAGAGATTATTGGTCCGAACACTAAATCACATATTAGGTACAAGATTAAACAGCCCAAAAGACAACAGTCTTAAAGTCCCATTTAGACCTGGGCATGGACCGGGCCGGGCCTGTTCATGGGCTCGGCCCGCGGGCTCGAGGAAATGGCGGGCCAGGCCGGGCCCGAGCCCGTGAATGGCGGGCCGTGCCGTGCCGGGCCTGAACTTTCCATATTTTGTCCACGGCCCGACCCAGGCCCACGACCCGCGGGCCGGACTCGTGCGTCCTGCGGGCCTGGCCCGTATTTTTTGTTGTTTTTTTGGATTCTTGGTAGTTTTAGGCTAAAAAACAAAGAAAAGGGGCGTTCGGCCTGCGGGCCGGCCCATGGGCCATATAGGCGGGCTCGTGCCGGTGCGGGCCTGAAATAAATTTTCTTGACCGTGGCAGGCCCACGGCCCACGGAGCGGACAACGGGTAGGGCCGGGTCTTGAGCGGGCTCGTGCCGGGCCGGGCCCAAACCGTGCCTGGCCGGGCCACGTACTGGCCCGGCCCATGCCTACATCTAGTCCCATTGTCACCACAAGAGAAATTCGCAACATATTATTAGGATGAGGATTCAAACTACGGGGAAAACTCTGGCATTTGGGTGATACTCCAATATGCTACCACCTCTTCCTCTTAATGTTGGCTCATTATGTACCCAGCCTACCCAGACAAATAATATGATATTGTTTTTTTTTCTAGCAATAAGATAGATAGAAAAAACAAAATAAAAAATTATAGCTTAAATCTGCACTGTTCTTGCTCTAATAGCAAGGATGTGTGCTTTTTCTACCACTAGAGGAAAAAAGGCCAAGGGATGCGGTCAAAGAGTGGCCTAAGGGCTGCGTTTTTCAACCGCAACCCTTGGCCTAGCAACCCTTAACATTTTTTAAGGGATGCGTTTTTCAACCGCAACCCTTGGCCTAGCAACCCTTAATATTTTTGAAGGGCTGCGATTATTGACCGCAACCCTTATCAGGTAAGGGCTGCGGTTTTTATTGATAAAGGGCCGAGGATTTTAGCAAAAACCGCAGCCATTGTGACCCAAAAAAAAATTGCATTTTTTTCCCTAAATGATCCCCAAACAGTTATATATATATAAGTATCATTTTTCATTGCACATTATGTTTTTTATACAAATATAGAGAAAGTCACAAAAATATAGAGGCTAAAATTGGTCGCTTATCATGATACACAAAACAATACTAACACATTACTTTGTATCTGTATCTAGTGACAATTAAAAATACTTAAATGTAAAAGCCCAAACACCCCTATTTATGTCGCAGAAGAAAAATAACACATGGTTCTTGGGCAGCTTTCATCGCTTGAATGTTCATACCAAGATTTGAGCAAAAGCGTCTCTATTAGAAGTTCCAATACCATGTCAGTGGCATATGATTAATATCTCACAACATATTACTGAACCTGCACAGGAGCTGCCGGAGCGGGTGGAAGTGAAACCTCACAAATGCATAAAGGCATACCACATTTGCATTCTGGAACAGTTGATACATGTGATGTGGCTGCAGTGAATATGATGCAGATCTATGTACCGAACCCCAATTCATGTCTAATCTTGAAACAGCTTCTGAGACAGAATTGATTCTTTCTGCAGAAGGCCCTAAACTGTCACCCGTGGATCTGCACCAAAAAACATCGATTATTCCTCAGAAGATAGTGAATTTATACAGAAAATCCATTAAAAAAGACAATGCAAAATATGAATGAATGAATCAGGGATCAATGAAAATAGTGATTGAACCACGACCATAAAGTAGTGATATGACTGAAAAGTTCAAAACTGAGATGAAGTAATACAGAACATGCTTCAATTTTCTTTTCATAACATGAGAGAGCATTCCCTACTGCGCATGTTGAGGATGAACCTCCCAAAGTTATCCTACAGCTACAAGATGACACATTTTTTAATTGTTCACCAATTCCTGGCTTCCTACTTAAAATTTTTATTAGTTCTGTAATATGTGTGCGGATTTCTTGAGGAGAAAGATGAAATAAGGATAGCAAGTAGCCAACACAGAGTTCAATTCTACGTAGCAAATAACATTGTACAATCAAGCCACTGAGCATACCACTTGCAAATTGTCTCCACCTCCTCCAAAGAGAGATGGAAAAATACTCTAACTCCTTCCGAATAAGATAAAAATGTCAATTAAATGTTTCAATCTCTATTCCAACAAGTAGCTTGTTACCATATTACGCTTTGCATTTGTAATGGGATTCAACAGGTCTAAATGTTGGTGAAATCAAACATTGGAGATACACATCCATTCATTTTGCCATGAAATGATTGAAAGAATCCAAAAAATAAAATAAATAAAAACTTATGAAATGAGAAAAGGAAATTATTTTATAAAGTAAGTTGAGAAAAATTAGGTTTTGAGGTAGAAGTAAAGTGAATAAATACGATTGCTACAAACTGTATACAGATTGAGATTGATTGAGCGAGCAAGTAAGTAAATTCAAGGGTATCAATTATCATGTCCAGAGATCAAGTGATGTTATTTTGGCAATAGGACTATGGGAGATTTAAAGCGAATGGTTTTCTGTTTTAGCCTTCCTCTTTTCCTCAAAGCATTGACAAGAAACATTACATCATACACAAATATCATGAAAGGGAGAAACGAGATTCAACGCTTAGAATACGAAAATAAAATAAAATAAAAAGAATGACACTTCAAAAAC
Organism: Beta corolliflora; assembly: GCA_947648045.1. Classification (NCBI taxonomy): domain Eukaryota; kingdom Viridiplantae; phylum Streptophyta; class Magnoliopsida; order Caryophyllales; family Amaranthaceae; genus Beta; species Beta corolliflora. Next base: position 1,701,360 of record CANSZD010001209.1, read on the forward strand.
AAAAAGAGACAAAGATAGGAAAACACTTACTCTAAGAGGTTGTTAAAACAATCGGAACAAACTCTGACATTGGTGTAAATGCCAAATTGTGGCAAAGGCTGATGATTAACAAAAAAGGAAACTAGTTCAATCAATAAGGCCCCTGTTAAATATCATAGATAACTAATTAAGAGGATAAACAGTATGCAAGAACTCCATATAGCCTGAGTATGGATACAAGCTCAAGAGCTCGACCTACAAGCATATCAGATTCTGGTGAGAGACTGACGGATACTAGGATATGGTTACAGCTAATATAGCTCTATCTACATGGATGGGGTAAAAGGACTTTACATGGCAACTTGACAACTTCAATATCATACCAAATTGGCACTTCTCTGGACCAAATTTAAAAAAATGTCCAAGTGTTTAAACCCACATAAAAGTGTCAAGAGAGTGCTTAAGATAAATTGAAGAATATGTGTGACATAAGCCTCTTGACTAGTTGTAAACGTCAAAGAAAGCCAACAACATAAGTTAACTATTATAGGGTGCTAATCATGAAAGCAATCTTAGACTTAAAGCCAATGACTGAAGTCATTACACTACAGCAATACACGATGACGCCAAAGCCTTGATATCACTAAATCATTATCCCATATATGTGCATGATCACATACTAACCATCCAAAGAACAACAGAGCACAACAACAAGGAATTCCTATTTAAAAACCAACAATAAACAATGATCAAACTTCAACAAAATTGAAATTTTCTGAAAATAAAAAAATTAAGTACCTGAAAACCGAACCATATGAAGCAGCAAAGAGAGCAATGAACACATTCTGAAAACAACAATCAAGAACTGCAGCTTCTGTTTGAACTTCTAATCTAAGCTTACTGTTATCAACATTCACCAATCTCGTAGTCTTTTTGTAATTTCTAAGAGAATCATAATTAAAGAATTAACTAAGGAAATTCAAAAAAGAAAGGAAGTGAAGCAAAGATATTTACTCAAAGTATCCCAATATGCAATGAGTAGGTTGTTGGATTCAGGGGTAACACCAATGCTTCGGACGACAGTAGCCATAACCTAGCCATCTGGGCAAGTAAGATTCGTCCAACCACGAGTATCCTGCATAAAACCCAGTTCATTTAAATGAGAAAACAGAAAAAAATTCACTCAACAGTAGAGTGCACATAAGGTGTTTGCGTTTGTGCCTCAGAGAAAGATGAACTAACCAAAAGTAAAGCGAAGAACAGAGAGGTTTACTTGTTACTGAGAATTTGTGGGATACTTAGCAATTTAGAGTTATAGTTGACCAAATCAACTATGAAGAACAAAACCCTAGAATATGAAAAAAAAAGTGAGTTAGAGAGAGAAGAGACCTTCAGTTTCCAGACAAATGCGGCACTGAATATGTTCATAAGGACCAGCTTCAAGATCGACCTCGGACATTTGGACGATCGGAGAAGGCGACGACATTATCAGAGGCGCTGCATCATCATCGTGGTCCGCCATTGCAGGAAAGGTGTGAGTGAGAGTCAGAGAGAGAGGGGGGGCGTGGTGTGAGTGAGAGTCAGAGAGAGGGGGGGCGTGGTGTGAGTGAGAGGTCGAGAGAGAGAGGGGCAGGTTCAGCTAGGATAAGTGGAGTGAATGGTTGTTTAATGTTAAGCGACGGAAACTTGGTGCAAATTAGTAGGTGCACACGTTCGTATGATCGTGTACATGTGTTCATTTGATTTGTTATTCACCTACATTTGATGGTTGTTTAATGTTAAGCGACGAAAACTTGGTGCAAATTAGTTGGTGCACACGTTCGTATGATCGTGTACATGCATGTGTTCATTTGACTTGTTATTCATGTACATTTGGCTTGTTAGCCATGTACATGTGCGCACATTCCTCACCATATGGACGTGTGCACCATCTACGGATTGGAAACTTAGCTCGAAAATTATTAAAACAAAAAGGGCTGCGGTTTATGGGCTAACCGCAGCCCTTAATTCTGAGCTTGTTTTTTTCTTTTTTGCGGTTGGATTAAGGGCTGTGTTTTTCAGATAACTGCAACCCTTGGCCTTTTTTCCTCTAGGGTACTTTGGCTCTCCCTACGTCTAAAATTCTAATGGAATCATAGTTCCTTACATGTCCTAGAATATCTTTGATAATAGTTCGAATTGAAGATATTGCGTTCTGGGGTTCCTTAACACCTTTAACCAATTTATTCTAGTCCGACCAAATGTTCAAATTTTTTATTTGAAAAGGATTTTTTGTCAAAAAACACCTTATATTTTTTTTTTTGCGAAAACAAACCTTAAACAAAAAAAAATTTGCGAGAACAAACCTTATGCCGAATTCCGATTATTGATCGAAGGTTCCGTCAAATCACCATGTCACGTGGAAGACAAGTGACTTTTTAAACCCAACAAAATATATGACATGGTCAATGTCGGAACCTTGGATCAATGATCGAAATAAGGCATAAGGTTTGTTCTTGCAAGAAAATTTTAGTTTAAGGTTTGTTTAAGCAAAAAAAAAAATTATATAAGGTGGTTTCTCACAAATTTCATATTTATAAGGTAATTTTTGACAAAAAAAAATCCATTTGAAAATAATATGGAGAAAATGAAAGAGCGACCCATATAATGAAAAGAGAGCTAGAGGAAACTCTTAGACCATATATAAAAGTGTTGTATTTATTTTGCAACTATAAAATTGGAAGTATTTTATTTATTTATGTCAATTAACTAGACTCTATTAAACTTTTTTCTGTCTCCTCTCTCTATCTCTCTATCTCTCTCTCTCTCTATCTCTATCTCTATATATATACATATACATATACATATATATACATAAACATATACATATATATACATAGGGGCAAGATCACATGAGAATGCTCCTTACATGAGAAATGAGAATGAATTTCAACCACACGATTGGATTTGAGTTACAACACATGTTCATTAGAGTTATACCCCCGAAAAAAACTTTGAGCCCAAAAAAAAAAATTTTGAAATTTTTTTCCTAATATTCTTTTTTTTGGAGTTACATCACTTGTTCATTAGAGTTATAATGCGTAAAATCCATTCTCATTTCTCATGTAAGTATGCATTCTCATATGAACTCACTTCTATATACATATACATATACATATATATACATATATACATATACATATATATATATACATATATACATATACATATACATATACATATATATATATATACATATATACATATACATATACATATACATATACATATATACATATACATATATACATATATATATACATATACATATATACATATACATATATATATATACATATATACATATACATATATACATATACATATATATATATACATATATACATATACATATATACATATACATATATACATACATATATACATATACATATACATATACATATATACATATACATATATATAATCAGGCAAATAAACAAGTAAATAGGTAATTAATCCGTTTATTCTATAGGTAATATAAGACCTGATAAAGAGTAATTTTACTACTATTATTATTAAATCCGTTTATTTTAAAGGGAGTATTTAAACTTTTCCATTCTGGCAAACAATTTTCTTTCATAATTGTTGTTTGAGCTCCTGTGTCTACCATTGGTGTATAA
>CANSZD010001209.1:1710000-1787500 GCA_947648045.1 Beta corolliflora
GGCAGGTTACTAAGAGATAGGGAGGGCAGGCTACGAGAATTTGGAGGATTGATGGTGGGCTTGTGGGCCAGAGGTGGGGCAGGTGGGGAGGGGGAATGTATTTGGGCCATGGGTGCTGCACTTGGCAGTGGACGTACTAGTGGCCTTGTAATGCATGATATGATGAGTCAAGAGGGGAGAATTATCATCAAAACCCAAAAAGTTAAAATCCCCTAATTTATAAGGTTGAGTATTCCGAAAAGGAAAAGTTTGCTCATCAATATTCACATGACGAGACATAATTATTTTATTTGTAGTAAGATCAAGAGAATGATATCCACGGTGATTCGGGGGTTAGCCCAAGAAAACACAAGGAGTGGATCTAGAAGCTAGTCTGTGAGAAGCTGTAGCAGATAGATTTGGATATCATAGACAATCAATGGTAGAATTAAAGCTTGTGTTGGGGAAATGTGTTTGAGAGCTTTTGTGGGTAATAAATTTACAAGATATGGGGCGGTATCAAGAGCATAAACCCAATAGAAGGGAGGCAGGAAGGCATGAAAAAGAAGTGTGCGAATGATATTATTTTTTGGCAAAATCGGACTCAACACCACAAACTATGGCGCGGATGCACTTAGTGCCACCAACATTGACTAGTAGCCAAAACACCACAAACTATTGGCTTGGGTGCAGCGAGTGTCATAAATGACACTGAAGCTAACTTTTCTCAATAGATGTTCATGTGACTTAGGCTTCTAATCAATGAAAAGATAGGATAAATGAAAGAAAAAAGGGAAATAGAAAAAAAAATAACACGGATTCCTCGTCGTCGGCAAGAAAAGTTAGCTCAAGCGTCATTTATGACACTCACTGCACCTAGGCCAATAGTTTGGGGTGTTTTAGCTACTAGTCAAAGTTGGTGGTGTTGGGTGCACCCGCGCAATAGTTTGTGATATTGAGAACGTATGAGGACAAGAGAAATGAAAAATCATGCCATTATCCAAACATAATTTTTTGAACTGATTGTTGTCAAATTCACGACCATGATCACATAGGATGGATTTGACTTGACAAGCAAATTGAGTATTAACATAGTTTCAAAAATTTATGAATGATGTAAATTAAAGGCTTGCGATTTATACATAAGTGGCATTGTCTATAAATAATGAGTAAAATCATCAATAAGCACCATATTAATATTTATGACCATTGCTACCGGGAATGGGAGAGGTCCACAAATCTAAATGAACAATATCAAAGGCACAAACTGTATTATTATTCGAATCATGATAAGGTAGTCGTGTGTGTTTCCCAATATGACAAAAATTGCAGAAAGTAGAGTTGTGGTCTTTATTGAACTCTTTAAAATTATTGCTATTAAGAAAATCTAAATAACTTGCTCCTGGATGGCCTAAACGGTGATGCCAAGTTTTTGGTGAGAAGGCGGTGAGGCACGTGGTGGGAGTTTTATCAGTGGTGTAGGGATATAAGTCTCCCGAGCTGGTGCATCTCTTTACTACGAGCACCGTGTAGAGGTCCTTCACAGAAAAACCAAAAGGTTCGAATTCGAAGGAAAATTGAATTATCTAATGTGAATTTACGGACATAAATAATGTTTTTAATGATGCGAGGGGATAATAATACGTCACGATGGGCTAATTTATTGTGAGGTAGGGTAGCATGACCATAACCAATAATTGGAATGCGGTTAACGTTGCCAACTAAATTATGATTATTAATGTTTAAATTAAACAAGGAATAAGAATACCTGCAAAATGAGTCGTGTGAGACATAGCGCCGAAATCCATGTACCAACCAGCATCCGAAATCCATATAAGAATAGGCAGAGGCAAATTCCGTTGGGGTCATCAGTTGTCCATAAGTGGGTGGGCTAGGGTAGTAACTCTGCTGCTGGGGAGACCCGGGCCTGGAAGTGGGGCAAATGGAGCCGATTTGTTGCTGCCATAAACTGACGCCCATATATTGGTTACCTGGGCGGGTTGTGGGCCGGGGACTAGACAGAGGGAAGAAGTCCAGCCCATAGACTGTTGGGACTGCCAAGTAGGGGCCGAAGGCCATGTTGGTTGTGGGTCCAAGGTATGGGCCTGAGTATTGGGCAAAAGAGGTTGAGTCATAGTGGCTGGATAACTATGATGAAGAGATCTAAAACGCGGAAGCAAGTGGAGGCCAAGCAATCAAGGATAAAACAAAGATCTGGCGATGAGTTAAAGGACGTAAGGTCCAACACTTAACAAAACAATCGAAGAACTTACCTGGCAGAGTTAACATGATGATTGGTCCAAGTCGTCTATGCCATTGATCAAATATTGATAGTTACAAACTAATGATAATCCTAACTATATTAGGAAAACTATCAAGATTAGAAATCTATTTATAAAATATATCTACAGAATATTCTATTATATCAGTTTTAGCCAATTTACACCTTAGAAGAGGACCACCAATTTATTTGAGATGGACCTCCCAATCTTACATCTTTAACATCTATCCCCCATCAAGTACGTAGTTTAGAATTGGGAACTTTACAATGAGCTTTCAGTAGATGTAGAAGCATTAAACATTAAGACTCTGTTTGGTAGGGCGTAAAACGTTTTTCTGGAAAACTGTTTTCCTAGAAAACTGTTTTCCTCAATTTTCAATTTTACATTGTTTGGTTTGCAAAGGAGATTAAAACCATAAAATTGTTATTCCAATGATGGAAAACCATTTTCCCTTCAAAATGAAGGGAAAACTGTTTTCCTTCATTTTCCTTATTTCTCTTGTACAATCCTCTCACTACCTCCTTACTTTCCTTTTCATTTTCCTTTCTTTTCATCATTTTGAAGGGAAAATGGTTTTCCATCATTTTCCTTTTTTCTCTTGTACACTCCTCTCACTATCTCCTTACTTTCATTTTCCTTTTCCTTTCTTTTCATCAGTTTTCTTAAATGGAACCAAACAACGGAAAACTAATTTTCGAATTGTGTTTTCCATTGTAAATTGTTTTCCATGAAAATCATTTTACACTGAAAATGTTTTACACCCAACCAAACGGAGCCTAACACATGGTCACAATTTTACCAAAAGAAATAAAATACATGTGATCGCAAGATTGACTACGTCAAGTTCCAATCATATTCTAGTGGCCTAATAGAACTAGACCATATACCGAAACTTACAGCCCAGTTCCCCAAATCCTTAGTCTCGACGTTATGCGTTAAGATGGGGACCTCACTTGTTTTATCAATTTTAAACATTACAAGAGGGCCACCACAGGGGTGGTTATTGGCCCATGCAATCTCGGCGACGGAATAGGGCCCTCAAAATATAAGGGCCCCAAAATATATTTATATTTAATTGTTTGAAGAAAAGACAAAATAAAAACATTTGGATTAGTAGTAAAAAGTGTAAGGGAAGGAACAATGAGAACATGTAATTCATCAAAGTTTTGTTGTTTATATAATTAGACATTTGAAGAAACTCGCCATTAGCCAGCTATATATACGAATCTTATACTTCTATCTTTTTTGAACTACAAATGGAGGGCCCAACTAAGAAAATTGTACAGGGCCCCATTATTTTTGCCCATATTTGCCTCACCCCTGGGCCACCAATTTATTTGAGATGTACCTCCCAATCTTACATCTTTAACAACTATCCTATCCCCCCCCGCGTCAAGTACGTGGTTTAGTATTGAAACTTTACAACGACCTTTAAGTAAATATAGAAGCATTGATACATTAACACATGGTCACAATTTCCCCAAAAAAAAAAAAAAAATACGTGTTCGCAAGATTGAATACGTCAAGTTCCAATTAAATTCGAGTGGCCTAATATAACTAGACTACAATATTGAAACATACAGCCCAAATACCCAGTCAAGACGTTGTGCGTTCAGATGGGGACCTCTAACTCTATCCATACGTCAAGAAACAATTCTTGTTTTTGAGATTTTAATATAAGTTCCGAAATAAAGCAAAATGTCTCAAAAGTTTTTAGTGCTCCGAGCTTAGCCAGTAATAAGAGACGCAATGTCTATTTACACTCCAAACATAGTGAGCATCATAGTTCTTCTAGCCCTTCCCCAAGTCTTGCTTTACTTTACCTTACCTGTAACCTCTCAACCATCATTATTCGCCGCTGTTTGTCAAGATACTTTCGGGAATTACACTCTAAATAGTACATTCAAACAAAACCTTAATACTCTTCTTTCTACCATAACATCTGATACAAAAATCGACTATGGCTTTTACAACTTTTCAGTTGGCAAAAACTTGGACATAGTCAATGGGATTGGCCTATGTTCGATGGGCATCTCTGTCGCAGATTGTCGTCAGTGCCTCAATAATGCAGCAGCCGCACTTGTAGAAGAGTGTCCGCGGCAAAAGGATGGCATTGGATGGTATGAGCAATGTATGATAAGGTACTCGAACCGTTATATTTTCAAGAAACTAGAGTTTGGCCCTTGGTTTCACGGCCAAAGTGACTCGCATTGCAGCGATAAGAAGAGTTTTAACCAAACAGTTGCAATATTGCTGGCAAAATTGCAAAAAGATGCAGCCTCTGGTGATTCTAGAACCAAATTTGCAGCAGGCAAGGCTAATGTCAATGGTCACTGCATTATGCACGCACTTGTGCAATGCACTCCAGATTTGGAGTACTCGGACTGCTATAATTGCCTTGATCAAGCTATTGATTTTCTTCTGGTGACTTACCCGGGACAAAATGCTAGAGTTTCTTACACAAGTTGTAATATACGGTTTGAGAATTATATCTTCTATAATGAAACGTTTTTGAACTCCTTAAAGCCATCCCGATCACTGCCACCTGCAGTAGCGTCTTCACCACCTTCATCCATTGTGCAGATTAAAGGTAATTTACATTATATTTTTAAGAAAATTGGCTGAAAATAATATATGAAGTTTCATTAGAATCTGCAAAATAATACAAATGGAATCATTTTGCAGATGGAATATGATGTACCTGAAGTATATGTTTTTTTTTTTAGTTGAAATACCGAAAACAGGTTAATTTGTTTAAAATCTAACTTAATCCACAAGATGAATGTATAGTAAGTAGGGATGAAAATGAATTGTGGACCTGCTCCAAATCCGTAAATCTAGATTCGTTTCATACAATTTGAAGATTTGAGATTTTGGATCCAGGGTATGGTAGGTCGGATCCGGATCTCATTTTGAGATCCAAATCCGACCTATGGATTCATTTTCTATTGTGAAATACACGACATATTAAAGTAATTATATGCTTTTATGATAATCAAAATCGTCCCGTTAACGTTTTTGTATGGTAAAATGTTAAATGAACTAAGTGATTGATAATTCTTTTTACAATAATAATAATAACAATATTAATTTATTTTTAGGTTTTTAAATTTTTTTCAAGTAAAAAAGAAACTTATCTGGATCTAGATCCGTGGATCCAATAGATCTAAAGCTAGTACTAACGTATTTTGATCTAGATAGTCTGGGTCGGCTCCAAATCCATGTATATATGGATTTGGATCCTCAGGTTCCATGTGTTGCCATCCCTAATAATAACTATCTTTTGCTTGAAGTCGTGGCACAATTTTCTGCGTTCAACAAGCATAGTGGCATAATATTGAAACACGTTCTTTTTTCTCTTCTTATTTTTTTGGAATTTTTTTGTACAAACCACATTTTATAATCACTTTTTTTTGTCATAAACCACCTTATAAAAACAAATTGGGCATACAACACCTTTTTCATCTTTTTTTTTTATGGAACAACTTGGCGGATTCCAATAGTTGACTGAAATATTTCGGCGTTGACCATCCATTTTCTTCGACATTTACCCTTTGCACCCATTTTCTCCATTCTTCTAAAGAATTTTCATTGATTCTTCTCTAAATCCTGAACTTTCACTCTTTTTCTTCCCAATTCTTCCTCTCTTCTTCATCCTTTCTCTCTCTTCCCTTAACCCCCTTGATGTCAACAACTCTATTAACAACAACAATAATCCAATCAACTCAAACCCCAAATTATCCCCCAATTCACCAACATTTTCGGACAAAAAGGAAAAATTAAATATAATCCATAATTTGTGTAATTATACTATGTTGTTGTAGTTGGGCCAACTTGGCCACTTGGGACCTCTGGCTGTGGTTGTGGATGGGACCTCTTAATCTGGCGCCATTTTTATAGGCTGATTCTTTCTTCTGTGTTAGGGAAGAAAGGTGGAGGGGAGAGAGAGAGCATAGAGGGGAGTGTAGAAGGTAGCGGGGGAAGAGAGAGGGGGTGTGCAGATGTGGTCAGCGTGCTTTGGCAACATAAGAATGACAGTTCGTAGTGGTGTTGGCCGTTAGGTGGTCGAAGTTCATTGATGAAGAGAGCGAAAGAAGTGAGAAGGAGTGAAGAAGCAAGCAATGGGGGGAAATCTGAAGAAAAAAAACAGGTGTAAAGAGGGTTTAATGACCCACGTACATTGCTCGTGATGGCCAAAACTGGAAAATTAAAGTTAACTATTAGATTTCGGCATGGGGTGATGGCTTCTAACAAAAAAATATCCAAAGAGGTAGTTGCATGCCCAATTTTTTTTTAAAAGACAGCTTGTGACAAATATTTGCTTTTAAAATGTGATTTCTGACAGTTTTTTTGTACAAAGTTTTCCAGCATAATATAATTGAATTTTTTTATTGTCAATGAACCGAAGTATATTATTTTGCACGCCTAGCATAAAGTTGGTATCATTTCAAGGCAAATATATGTTTGTATTATATTACACAAAAGAAGAAAATTCATATTACTTTAGCTACATTTATTTTATTTGTTTCAAGTTAAAACAAATATTATATTGGAGTCCAATTCCATACAGGAAGAATCACCAAAATACTTTAAAACCACTAATGTGAGCCTATGAGGCAGTAAAAACATTAATTTTGATTGTCATTTTAGCATATTATCTTTTATGTGTTATTAGCTTCTTCAGAAACGTTCGAGCGCCTTTCGAGGGCTCCCGAACTTCTTGGAAAGCGGTAGCAACAGGATCTTTAAATCCAATTCTTTTAACTCTCGAGAAATCAAATTCTTTTCTTGCAACTCAGCTCCTTCGTAACCAGAGTCTTGCAACTCAGCTCCTTCGTAACCTGACTGACTCAACTCAGCTCCTTCGTACCTTGTGATAAGCTTGAAACTGGTCTTGAAGCATAGGCTAGGCAAGGAAGCTCTCCTACAACTCGATAATACTCGGGAAAGGCCATAGAAGGGCTTTTAACGCTTAAGATGGGCAATAGATATTAGAAATTTTGAGGGCCCTTTGCTAATTACAAAGTTGAGCTCTGAATATAAAAATATTATGCATAGATTGTAAAATTATAAATAATGTATTCTACAAACTATATCGTTTTTAAAATATTTTTGACAAAATAAAACTAAGGTTTGAACAATATAACTTAGAGAAAAAGTTAAATTAAGACTTTTTTACCCTTTCAAAAGCGGGGTCTTGTGCTGCTAGTCGCTTTAATTAGAACGGTGGCCTTATTAGACAACTTTGTTTGTGAGAGGATGCTAATGTAATTTATCATATCATTTTTTTATTAAGTTTATTTGCTAAATTTTGGTTTCTGACGTGGGCTCTGAAATAACAAATTTCCCTTTACTTATAGTTATAATTTTACAGGAACAAAAAGTAAGAAGTCGAGAGTTTTGATCCTCATTCTAGTTCCCCTTATTGCTACATGTCTGCTACTACTTGTCACAGGCTCACAGCCTTTAGTTGCTACTTGTGGCGGAGGACAAAGGCACGTAAGAATGTTAAATGTTTGTTGGCAACCAACAAATACTATTGATACTAGTAGTAGTAATCATCATATCTACATGTTAATATTTGTAAATTGTAACCCGCTAATATTGACATGATTTGTTTACATTGACGTCCAAACACTTTCTTACTTCCACTAGGGTTCCATGTGCCAGCGTTGCATGTTCTAATCATGATATGATGTCATTACGAGTAATTTTATATTTACAGTACCAACAATCTCATTTGTGTTTGCCAGTTTCCTTATACATATATTGATGGTAATCTCACTATCTCAGTATCTCACTATTATTTTAGTAATTTTTACCATAACTTCATATGTGCATTATCAACAACTCAATTTATATTTATTAGTAAGTCCTCGCACCATTAAAATATTGGTGTTGCACATTGCATATAAGATATGTATATTTATTCTAGTATATATACTTCATTTAACCACGCCTTGTTAATGCCTATCTTTTTGACATTAATATCTCTACCTTTTTAGAAGTAAAAATTATTAAACGTTAAAATTTTGAAAGTACATATGATAACACATCTAATAAGATTCTCATTTATTATATTTTTTCTTCCCTAGATAGAAATCACAAAAGGTTGTCAATGAAGTATATGCAAACAGTGCAAAAGTCAAATCATGTCAAGTATATCAAAAGGGAGAAACTACATATTTTTCTATTTTCCAACTTTATCTTAATGTCTTCCATTTAGTTACTTTTTTCGTCTCATTATCCAATTCTTTACCAATTTGTATAGATTTAACAATTAATTTGTATCAAAAATTTTATATGATCTCTAGTGAAAAATCAAACATGCAAGTATTTGTGAAAGAGAGGGGAATATTATACTATTAGTGTTGGTTTATGCGAGCTAGGATATCTTTTTCAATTTTGATTCGTAAATAGTTCCTTTTTTTTTTTTTTTTTTTTTTTGATAGCTTTGAGGACATAAAAGAACACTAGCCTTATATGCACGCGATGCGTGCGAAAGCATATAGAAAATTAAATTAATTTCATAATTATATCTAGTAATAACTATAAGTGAACACCAAATTACATCTAGAAATAATTATAAGCACCTATAGATGTTACTTGCTATGCGTGCGAAAATTATTATGAAATATAAATTAATTGCACAATTACATCTACTAATAATATGTAAGAAACACTATTTACAAAGTTTTGTCAAAGAAAAACATCTTCATAATGCAACAATGTAATAAAAAAGAAAGTAAATGGACAATAAAGTTAACAAATTAGAAAGCATGATAGCTGACAAATCACAAATCAAGCTAAATAGGTGGCATATGAAGGCCATGAGGCTCTCAAAACACAATATAGTCCTCTTTATGAGACAACCAAATCGTAGTACAAATCTAATCCAAAGAGATCTAGTCTTATATGCACGTGATGCATGCGAAAGAAAATATAAAGCTAAATTGTCTTACATCTAATAACCTCAAATAACATTTAAAAAAAAATTGACCAAAAAGTTCGTTTAAATAATTTTTTTTGACATAATCTATATTTAGCAAACGTCTAAATAGTGTAACTATGTGATTCTAAAGTAACTAAATTAAGAGTGTTAATTATGCTTTTTCATTCTCGAAAAAAGTTGATTTTGTGTTTATAAGGGTATCTTTATAAATTTTATGGTCATCAAATTCTCAAGAGTTCCTTTATATATAGGACTTTTTTTAATAAGTTAATTCTAACGGTAGCCCAAATCTGAATATCTCAAATGTTCTTATTTCTTCGTTCCCTCCCTTTGCAGATTTATATTTTTCCTTAGACCTTAGTTAAAAACTAAGTTTGTGCCACTTTCTTTAAGAAAAACATTATATTTTAAATTCCAAAAGATTAGTCTTTGCTTAGCTTTTCCAATTGATTGACACCTCACTTCACAATAAGAGCATCAACTTAATGTATCACTATTGCATCAAAACTTCATTACCGATCCTTTAATCATTAAAAAAGAATCAACCTTATTAATTAAGATGAATAGGCTTTGACTTGTCGGCAATTACTCTGTCTGTTGCTTAGTTTTTCATCAATTTTTATTCCTGTTGACTGTTCATTTTAAGCAACAAATTGTTTAATGTATCACTATTGCATCAAAGATTAGTCTTTTTGTTTTTTTAACTGCCATGCAGTTTGTTGGTGCACGATCAATGAATACAATATCAATGTTCTTAACTTTTAATTCTTCATTTCAACACAAAATTATTACAGATAAAAATAGATTAGTACTATTCTAAAACCACTACAAAATATCAGTAATTCATTATTCATTGGAAGATTTCGGTTCGAGAAAACTCGAGACAAAATTGAAAGAAAACCCCGAAAATTTGAAGAAAAACATTTCTTAAAAAAGCGAAAATTTCAAACTAACCTTTAATCGAAACATCAAGAAATTCCGATAGAACAGAGCAAGCAAATGTCCAATTTTGAAAATCGCACATGTTGAACTCGATGTCGTAAAATGTAATGTCTCTGAAGATTTGAAGAGAGGAAAAAAAATGGAGAAATGAAGGTTAGTTTTAGAGAAAAAAATTTCAGGAAATAGCAATTAACTGGAAAAGGATCAGTTTACCTAAATTCCAAATTTGGAGTTCGAACTTCAGAGAAAAGTAACAATGGAGGATGGTGTTTGCGGTTGACAGGCTTCTATGTATCCGCCTTCTGTTTTGCTTTGTATATTTCAAAAATTATAGTTTTGATATTGAGAAGTTACTGATTGTAAAATCTGTATTTCTCTTTGTTTTTTTTTTTTTTTTTTCTCTTTTTCCCTTTCCTTTATTCTATTGGAAGTAATTTGCATAATTTATTAGGGATAAAATAGGGGTTTTGATATTTTGGTGTCCTACCCCTCTTCACATATATAATAGAGATACAAATTAATGCCTCTGTCTTGCACGATGTGCTAGTACATGGGCATCCTGGACAATAGTCCTTGAAACTTTAACTACAGAAATGAAATCTAAGTCTAAAACACTATTTCTAATTAAAAATAGAAGATGACGAAAAGCGGGAGGTGCCGCATGCGGCGGTGCTAACAGCAACTGAACAACAATGCTAGAATCTGTCAGTATAATAACACTTGGTGAGAAGAAGCTACCCATTTGAATTCCCTTCCAAATTGCATGGAGTTCAGTATGTGTTGGGTCTGCAGTTGGGACATCATATGCACCAGAATAATAGTGAGATTTCCACGAAAGACTCCAGGCAATAGCAGCCCTCCAAGTTGTTTTCTTCTTTGAGCTTTTCCACGCCCCATCCACTTTAACTAGAGCAACAGCAGAATTAAGATGACCTTGAACCCAGCGCAGCTGCTGTACTTCCTTGATAGCTACTCGAGGAGATTTGGCCAGTGAAGCTTCCTGAGTGACATTCACTCTTCTCCATCGATTGCTATTTTCCTCAATTAAGTTTAAAATATGAGAAGGATTAACCTTCTCATGCTAAAAGAGAACCTGATTTCTACTAATCCACAAGCTCCACAATACAATAATGAAAATTATTGCAGCTTCATGATTATTTCCACCTGCATTACAAAGCAACAAGTGAAGAAAATTCCGTACCCATACCTGAAGTGAAGGGAGGCCAGGTTGAGAAGCATTAATGCCAAGGAGTGATGCCTTCCAAATGTGCTGAGCAATAGTACAATCTCGGAAAAGGTGATCAGGAGTTTCCACATCCGTAGAACATAAAGAGCAAAGAGGATTAACCTGAATCGTTCTTTTTCTAAGACCATCAGCTGTAGGCAGAGCATTATGCAGTAGCTTCCAAATAAAAATCTTCCACTTAGGCAAACAAGGTAATTTCCAAAAAGCCTTCCAAAACTTGATAGGTGTTGTTACTTCCTTGTTTTGAAGCCACCAATATCCAGATTTAATGGAGTAACTGCCATCTCTTGTAATACGCCAAATGACCTGGTCATCACACGGGTGGACCGGGAGGTCCATAGACAAAATTTGGTTGGCTGAGTGTATACTAAAATTTAAAAAAACTACGAACACGCTGAACATCCCAGCTACCATTAGAAATTAAATCAGCCACCAACACAGGAGAACTAATATCTGTAAGCACAGACCTGTGTACCTTGAGAACAGGTATCTTGCCATTCATCCAGTGTTTACCAGTAATTAATGTAGACTGACCATTTCCAATTAGTACACCACTTCCACTTTGTAATAACCCATACGCTTTTATTAATCCCCTCATTACCCAAGAAATAGATTTACCAGTCCAGTTCTTGTGACAAATATCAATCGGGGACCCACCATATCTGCCATGCAGCACTCTACTGATAATACTCTGGGGATTACAGTGAATATGCCAGGCTTGCTTGAATAAAATAGCAGCATTAAGACTTGTGACATTTCTGAAACTTAGACCACCCTGATTTTTATGAAGCTGTAGAAGTTGCTGCTTTCTCCAGTAAATAGGTCGAGCATCTTTACAAGCACCCCACCAAAACTTAAGCAAACAGGATTTAATAGAAGATAAAACCTTTTGTGGAAGAAAATACAAGGACATGACATGAGAAGCCATAGCTACAAGAACAGAATTTATGAGAAGTAACCTTGCTGCAGGGCCTAAAGTAGAAAACTGCCAAGAAGAGAGACGTTTACGCAATTTATCAAGAACAAAATCAAAAGACCCTGAAGATCTTCCATCCACCTCCATAGGACACCCCAAATACAAATCAACTTGTGATTTACTTGACACTCCAAGAGGTTTACTCAAGAAATTAATAAAATTGGATGGTGTATTTCTACTGAATTTGACAAAGGACTTATCAAAATTCACCATTTCCCCCGATAACAAACAAAATTCTGAAATAAGACGACGAACAAACCGACACGAGTTAGGTGTAGCTTGAAAGAAAAACAAAGCATCATCAGCAAAGAAAAGGTGGGAATGATATTTCTTGAAGTTGGAGAAGGAATGATAAGAAATCGTACACGTGAATCTTTGAAAATGGATTTTAACACAATAAAGACGGCTACAATGAACTTTTCGGGTGCTAACAAGCTTGGCCAGGGTGGATTTGGCACAGTTTATAAGGTACGACTAGCAAACCTTTAGGTACCTCATGATCTAACTTTGTTTTGCAACTATTTAGACATGACTGAATTTAAGTATAAAAAAAGGAGAATGAGAAAACACAATATTATTACTCTCATTTTGGTAATGTATTTTACTCTTTCTTCAATGTCTTTCTTCAACACCACATACAGATTGATTGCAATACTTGTTCATCACTCGCATAATGTAGACCATGCAATAATTGTAAAAAACTTATATGGACTTGGTCCACACTAAATTAGTATGAACCTAATGCTAATTCATGTGATTTATAAAAAAAAGGTCACTATATAAAAAAAAAATAGATATAAAAGATGTGGTAGATATATATTGTGAAGTTTGACTATGTGAAAAAAAAAGTTTACTATGTCACAAAGTGAAAATTTCATCATGATAAACGAATATGAGAAAGAGTGACTATATTAAAGAAATCAATCACTATGGTAGATATTAACTGTATAGTATAACTTAAAATTTTAAAAGGTCACTATATTGAAAAAAATAGTCACTATGTTAAATAAGTGGCTTTGGTCCACAATAATATTATCGTGGACCAGGTCCACGCAAGACTAACCGCAATAATTTGAGACATCATCCAAAGCATTATTCATTAGTTAAAAATTTAAACCAAGTTATAATCTCTATTAATATATTAAAAGGTGTTCTTCAACAAGAAACTGTGCCATGTGGCGCTATCCCTTAGAGTTTTGACTTCATGTACTCCATGACCTCAAGCATGTGTACTAATATCTTAACCACTAAACCAAGTAATATTTGGTGTTATAATTTCAATGTGAAATACTAATAAATGAAATATATAAGTACCCGGGGCATAGCCCGGGCCTAAAAACTACTTATTTACCCATAAGTGGTGGGACACAAGTGTTGTATAAGTTACTGAAGACCTATCTTCCATTAATTTTGGCAATGGTATGCAATAATTTAGGGTATACTTCCCACTGGTCAAGCAATAGCAGTCAAGAGGTTGTCTAAGAATTCCGGACAAGGTGAAGAAGAGTTTAAGGAGGCTGTCCTTGTGGCGAGGCTTCAACATAGACATTTGGTGAGGTTCCAAGGTTACTGTTCGGAAGAAGAAGAAAGACTTAATCAATGAGTTTTTACCTAACAAAAGCTTGGATTACTTTCTATTTGGTAAGTTTATACTTTCATCTTTTTGTTGGGATTGTAAACTTTACTTTGCTTAATTTATATAAGTTCACTTGGATCATATGTTTTTTATGCATAGATACTATCAATCGTGTATACCTGGATTGGCAAACTCGCTACAAAGTCATAGGAGGGATTGCTCGAGGTTTGCTATATCTACATGAAGATTGAAGAGTCTCAGCTGTTGATTGTCCATCGTGACCTGAAAGCAGGCCCGGCTAAGGCCCTGTGCAGGGTGAGCAATTGCACAGGGCCTCGGAAATATGAGGGCCCAATTTGTTTTGGACGCCCAAAGTGAAAAAAAAAAATTTACTTCAGCTGCTTTCTCTCACGCGCGCGTCTAACAAAACAACTCCATCCCCTTCCAATTCCCAAAACGACGCTAAACCCCATTAACAAAGCCTGACTCCTCATCTTCTTCGTTATCACTCATGACTTATCATAACTCCTCTCTCCTCTATTCCTATTCTCCAGACACCAAACTCCCAATTTTTTTGATTATTCTCAAGTTCTCAGAGAAAAAAACACTAGGATTTGAACAACTTGTCTCCGATGCTAAGAAGTCCACTGACTCGTCGCCTCGCTTCTGCTACTAAATTGTCACCATTCGCGCTCGTGAACTCGACCGTGATATGAGGATTCTCATAAATGGTAGACATTCTCTCTCTCGACTTCTCCCGCAACTTGTCTAGGGTTCGTGCTTTTTTACACCTCTCTTTCTCTATCTTGTGTGTTTTTTGTTGTTTTTGTAAATTGTATAAATTTGAGGTGTTTTGTTGTTGTTTTTGTAAATTGATTGAATTTGAGGTGTTTTGTGGTTGTTATTGCAAATTGATTGAATTTTAGGTATTTTGTTGTTAATTTTGCAAATTAAAAATTTTAGGTGTTTTACGTTATTTTTGACAATTGATTGATTTTGAGGTTTTTTTTTCAAATTGGTTGAGTTGATGTGCTCCCCATTACAGCTATAATCCCCAATTTCTCATGAAAATCAGAATTCTAATGTGGAGAATGATAATGTTGATTGCAATGATGTGAATTTGAATGAAAACATGAATAAGAATGCTTATAATGTTGATTGTGATGATGTGAAATTGAATGATAATGGTGATAAATTTTTTTTTTGAGGAAAATAATGGTGATAACTTTTGATAGTTATATAACGACGTCTTTTTTTACTTTTTGGGTCTCATAAATTAATTTAGCATAGGGCCCCTAAATTGTACGAGACGGCCCTGCCTGAAAGCAAGCGATATACTTTTAGATGCAGAAATGAATCCAAAAATTGCAGATTTTGGCATGGCCAGACTTTTTGGTGTAGATCAAACTCATGAAGATACACGCAAAATCTGGAGAAAGGCTACACATACACAAGGTTTATGTGGGGACCACATACACAAGTGATTTCATTGGCTAGAAGAAGTGGGGTCCAAATTCCACTAAGTTGAAATTTTCATTTGAATTTCAAACCAAAATCTGAAAATTTGATTTTGAATTTTAAATTTGTTGTTGGTCCCAAAGACATAACCCCTTGAATTTTTTCTCTCTCCTCACAATTCTCTCACCTCAGAAAATTACCATTTCCTCTTCCAAACATATTATCTCTATTAACCGATTCACCACCGGTGGAATTCTTAGCCGGAAAATTTTGTTCTTGTCGGAAATAGAACTCGGACTTTGTAGCTGGAATGTTCGTTGTATTATCATCGGAATTCTTGCCGGAATTAGACCTGGGTCTTTGTAGCCGGAATTTTTTTTGTTTTGTCATCAAATTTAGGATTTTGGATTGAAAGTAGTAACATAATAATTTTTTTAGTATCACAGTATTTGTAGTAGTAACATAGTATTTGCTCTCGAATCACACTACTTTTAGTACTAACATAGTAATATTTTCTTTCGTATCACAATATTTGGGCATGGAAAAATATTTGTAGTTGTAGGATAACTTTTTCGACCTCTGTTTTTCTATTATATAAATTTTTTTCATTTTAAATTTCTTACTCTCTCTATATTTTAATTTTCCCAAAACAAATTGTGAATTTTTTTAATTCAACATCTTGGTCCTAGTTTTTGTACTTAATTTCCTAAAAAAAAAGGACAAAGTTGGTTATGAACATATGCAAAAATACACCTATTGTTTATTGATAACTATTATTTAGATACAAAATATTTGAAATATAAGTCGTTCAAACATTGAAAACCTGACATAACATAACCTTCACAACAATGAAGTTGTAGGAAACGTTTTTTTTGCCTTCCTATATCAGGCCATAATAAACATTTTAAAATTCATATTATGCTACCAAAAATAAACTTATAATTCCAATTATAAATGTCAGTTACCAACACAAGTTATTAAGAATAATAATTCTTGATAAACATTTAAATACAAATTATGTTACTGAAAATAAATTTATGATTCCAATTATAAATGTCAATTACTGACACACACTACTACTAATAATAATTCTTGATAAACATTTAAAATACATATTAAGTTACTGAAAATAAACTTATGATTCAATGTCAATTACTAACTCACATTACTAATAATAATAGTTCTTAATATTTACATGAAATTAAACACACATTAGTAATAATAAGTTCTATTTACTAAAAAAAAGAATTTAAATTTGGTTGCTAATAATAAGCACACACTTGTCTAATAGTACATGTGAATATGACAACAAGACTAGTTTGTTCAATGTGAATAAAACTATCTATTGACTTATTATACATGAATATGAACGAGAAATATAAGATTTAATTGAGTTATTCTCGCTAAAGTAACAATCTCGTTTTATCGGAAATTGATGACTCTTGTTGAGTAAAAGCAAGATTGTTATTAATTAATTGTATATGAATATGAACGAAAACTATAAGATTGAATTTAATCAGTCTACCCTTCCTAACAAACACTTTTGATCGGAGCTTGATCACTCTTGTTATTGTTTAATCGTATACGACTAATGGTTATGTGAATACGAATGAAAACTATTTGATCGAATTTATTGGATTTAACTAATTGTATATATATATATATGAACGAAAAAAATAATAATACATTTATTGAATTCATGAATGAGTCTCACCCTCCTAAAACAATCATTAAATCGGAGATTGATCACTCTTGTTTAATGTGAAATCAATAGTGCTATGTATTGACTAACTGTATATGAAGATGAACGATAACTATAAGATTGAACTTTTCCAATTTAATTAGTCTCGCCCTCCTAAAATATTAAATAGATCATCGATTAATCACTCTTTGTTCAATGTGAATATATAATACTATTTTTGGGCTTATTGTACATGAATATGAACGAGAACTATAAGATTGAATTAAATTAGTCTCGCTAAAGTAATAATCTCGTTTTATCGGAGATTGATGACTCTTGTTGAGTGAAATCAATATTGGTCTTTTTAATTGTATATGAATATGAACGAAAACTATAAGATTGAATTTAATCAGTTTACCCTTCTTAACAAACTCGTTGATCGGAGCTTGATCACTCTTGTTATTTTTTAATTATATACGACTAATGCTTATGTGAATAGGAACGAAAACTATTTGATCACATTTATTGGATTTAACTCATTGTATATAAATATGAACGAAAATAATAATACTACATTTATTGAATTGAATGAGTCTCACCCTCATTACAAACATAATCAGTTTCGCCCCCCTAACAAAAATTCATAATAGCGGTGTTGCCCACTTTTAAACGATATTCCCCTAAATTGTACATATAAGTGGTGATGTATGTAACTTTTTTTAAAAATAAAACTAATCAATTATAATAAAGGCATATATAGAATTATGTTATTGTTTTTATTTTAACTATTTAATTAGTAACAAAAAGTTATAAATATAATCTTTATGGTTATAAATTTATTAAACACATTAAATTAGTCCAAATTGAAACTCTTACACTGACGTGGAGGCGAGGTTTAATATATTTAGCGACTAACAATTGAACCAAGATGTTACGGGGTACCAACACATTTTTA
The DNA here is from genome assembly GCA_947648045.1 of Beta corolliflora. NCBI lineage: Eukaryota > Viridiplantae > Streptophyta > Magnoliopsida > Caryophyllales > Amaranthaceae > Beta > Beta corolliflora. The sequence goes on from CANSZD010001209.1 coordinate 1,728,048, forward strand.
AGCGCCCAAAAAATATATTTATTTAAGATTAATTATAAAGAAAAGTAAAGATTATATATAGTATCATTTATATTAAAAAAACTTTCCACATTCTATGGAACCTAAACACTACTTAGAGAGGTAAAGAGTAACTCTGTTCATTTTTAGTATCACAATATTTGTAGTAGTAGCATAGTATTTGTTTTCGTATCAAACTATTTTTAGTACTAACATAATATTTTCTTTCGTATCACAATATTTGGGCATGGACTAATATTTCCACCACCAACAATCTTGCCGGAGAAGAAGAGGGATGATAATCTTGGCCGAAAAAGTAGTATATATGGTTTCAATAAACTAGATGACAATCTCTAATCGAGAAAATTAATCCAATTATATAGCTTAGTATTCAATATAACTAAAATAAGGCTTAATTATAATAATCAAACTAAACTAACAAGTTTTACTCCTATTAATCAAACTTAAGAACTTATAATCACATTTGTTTTCCAAAACCAACAACTAAGGATTATCACTTGACATTTAGGCTACTCCAATCTGGGTTTGCTACCAACAATTAGCAATCTAATGTTTATATGGTTATTATAATGAACATGTTAGCAAGTAGCAAGACTCAACTAGCGAACTAATTCAAACTATCTCAGAATCCTTCCATCTCCAATATGATCAAGCTTTGTGTCCCCAGGTAAGACACAAAATTATATTGTATGAACATGGATCTTAAGCACAAGCTACACAAAATTACTAATAAACTACCACCGCCAGCTGCAATGAAAGAGGAGGGAGAAAAACAGTGACAATGGCCCTCTAATTTCCTAGTCTACGCATAAGGACAAAGATTTACGCAAAAAGCCAAAAAATTAACTAAAGCAAAAGAGAAGAAAATCCCCACTCCAAACTCAAGTAAGTGATAGATACTAATCCGTAAACAAAATTCATGAACATAAATTCACAACTAACCTCTGGAGATAATAATCTGTAAACAAGAAGCACGAACATCAATTAAGAACAAACCTTTTAAACAATCAATCACTATAGCAGCCTAGCTATTTAATTGAAGAAAAAAATTAAATACTTTGAACTATTTTCTCTGCCACAATCACCAACCAGCCACATCATGGAACTCGAACAAGGACACAGGAGAAGGCAACATTGCCGGCAACAATATACTCGGCGGCAGGAACCTGAATTACTGGGCAGCAGGAGAGAGAAAGAAGGCATCGCAACAATGAGCACCACAAGCAATGGCGGCAGACGGCGGTGATTGCAGCCCCGGTGAGGGTAGCGTGGGGCACCGGAGGAGGGAAAGAGGACATGCCAGGGAAGAGAGATAATGGGGTTTTACTGAATAATTTAGTGATTTTTTTTAATTACAATAAACAATTAAATTTTTCCTAACTAAATTTTTGGAGAAAAGATGAAATTTTGGCTCCAAACATACCGCCATAGGGAGGTATTTGGCTCCAAACTGTGAAAATTTCCCCCCCAAAGAATACTTCATTTTCCCTCTCATTTTTTTTAGCTTAGTTGAGGTGTCACAATTCTATTGGTAGTGTATGTGGTCCCCATATAAACCTTGTGTATGTGTATCATCTCTCCAAAATCTGTGGCACATTGTAATGTTTTACTAATATGCAATTACGTTCATGGGTGCATTATACTCCATCCATTTATAGATAAATGTTGTTTCCACTTTATCAAATTGATAATTGATTGGTATTTTGTTTCACTAATATATTAAATCAATGATACGAGCTTGCAGTGGATATATGCCGCCAGAGTACGTGCAACATGGCCACTTCTCCATCAAATCTGATGTCTACAGTTTTGGAGTTCTAATTTTGGAAATCATAACTGGTGTAAGGGTTAGCACGTTCAACAATGAAGAAACTGGAGAAGGTCTCCTCAGTTTTGTAAGTATGGGGAAAATTTTATAATTTAGAAGTGTCTCCATTGACATAGTAATTACAGTAATGTTCTTATATTCATTACAATAATTAATTATCTTATATCTTTCTTTGGTTCATTTTAAGCTTTAGGAAATCACACAGGAGAAATTTCTTAAATTTATTTATTTATTTTGGTTTCTCTGTCTCTCCTCCCATAGTATTATCTCTCTCTCCATTGTCATTTTCCACATCTTTTTAAATTCTTTTTTTACAAATCATCAATGGAAAAAAACTAATATACTGTAGCTTTTTCCTTGAATCATGTTTTTAATATAAATCAGTTAAATGTTTACCATTGCACCAAATGGGACCTTAACTTGGTTTCCAATTTAGTGTTGATTTCCATAATATATTACTTCATCCATCTTGCAATCTTTACCCATTTGCAATTTTAGCCTTCAAAAATATCTTTGACCATTAATACTTTTAAACACATGTTAATAAAATTTTTGTAAACGTTGATATTTTAAACTAGACATTAAAAGAAATCAAACAAGATCTTACATTATAATATATTTTGCTATATACTAGTGAAACAAAATAGTCAAAATTAATGAATTTGGCTTTAAACAAGTAAACGAGTAAAATATTGCAAGATCGATATAGTATGATTTTCCATATTCATCCTTGTGTACATACTTGTGCAGGCATGGAGAAATTGGCTAGAAGGTACACCTTTAAACATTGTGGATTCGACCATGTCAACTGTTACCACTTCTGAAGTGTTGAGATGCATTAACATTGGGTTGTTGTGCGTACAAGAGAATTTCTCTCACAGACCAATCATGTCTTCGGTTTTTCTTACGTTAAATAGCCACAACATCGTTCTTCCTGTGCCTTCACGACCTGGTTTTCTTCTGCACAACAATGTTGAATCCGATAAGTTGAGCTTGAATGCACCAACGCTAAACGAGGTCACTTTATCTGAACTTGATCCTCGATAGTTTGTCGTACTAGTGAAAAGGAAAGACCCCTCATTGCAAACAAAAGCCAATATATTGCTTGGGCTCATGCACGAAAAATAATTGTGAAGTAGCTTGGGGTGAAAATCTACTCGTCCCGACAACTGGTTTTTTACCCCAAACTCTGTTTTAATTTGTATATAGCCATGGAATAATATATACCATAAATACCGCTTTCATCTCATTTTGAAGGGGATGATGCCCTAGCTCAGGGAGTAACAACCTCCATTGGTCTAGCTTAGAATTTTGTAAGGAGAGAAAGTGAAAAATTATTTGGATTTGGAATTTCAAGATCTAGGGGAGAGGAGACTTGAATACTTCATATCCTAAATGAATGAGCTTTTCTTACTCTCTCTCTTACCACTTCCATACTTTTTTAGAACCTCTTTCTTAACTTATTTACTTATAATTTCTTAATATAATCTCTTTATTGGATTTCTATCTTTTTACCTCAGGTTAGTAACTTATAACAGGATATTTGTTGTAAATTTCTTTACACTAATTTGTACGTCTCGTGAGTAATTTGTTGCTTAGGGTTTGAGTGAAAAATCAGCCAAAATTGTTTTGGGTGTTTGAGCTCAAAACTAGGAGTTCAAAGATATTGGTATCTTGCATATTTGTTATATTGATACCCTAATCTAGTTGAAAGATGAGATCAAGGTTGACATTATATAATTATCTTACTTGATTGTGTTACTCATGAGAGTGGTAAGTTAAGTGATGGTTTTATTGATTTGCATCGTGCTATCCCTTTGGTTATATGTTTAAGACCATGAAAGTGGATTAATTATGTGGTTTAGGTAGTTAATTAATTTATGCACCCTTAACGACTTATTTGTTAATTTCATTACAAAAGTAGAGTCACTTGTAGAACCTTGAGGACTTTGAATGATAGGAGAATGTGGTTCTTCTTGCACTCTCTCACCTCTCAACCCTCTTCTTATAGCTTTTACGGTTCTCTCAAGTTCCCTATCAAATGGAATAAGAGGCAAGGCACGATTGCTTCTTGGCATACAAGACCACAAGGCTCAAGAGTGGTACTCAAACAACTTAGCAAGCAAAGGACACCAACACATAAACAACAAGAGAACAAGTAAAGAAAAATAAAGACTTCGACTCACAAGCAAAACTACTACTTAACGAAAATACGACAATCCCTGGCAACAACGCCAATTTAAACAAGGTAAAAAGTATGTCGTTACTTATTCCCATAAGGTTAAATAAAAGTCTTAACTATCCACTTAAACTAGTGTGGTATGTAAGGGTCAAACCACAAGGATCGAAGGTCTCACCAAGGTAGAGTCGCTAAGACAAAGCTAAATCGAAGAAAACATCAAGTTTTGGCTAAACTATGGGGTTTAAACTATTGAATTCAAATAATGAAAGGCACTAGGAGTGGGAAAACACCACAATCACAATTCACATCCAAATAACAAGTAGAGTTATGGGGATTGACATACAAAGGGGATATGGAAAAGGAATAAACAAATCCTAAACACATCTAAAATCTTTCTTAGGGAGTTTAGAGTCCTAATTATAGCAACAAAATATATGTTTCAAGATGTTCTTACCTAACTAGACCAAATATGAATTGAAATAAAACCCAAGTTAAAATAATTCAACAAGTGAAACATAACAACTAATAATCATTCATTTAAGAAGGTTATCCGCCTAAAGGCGAGTTATTAAGGGACGACAAAAGGATCAAAAGGTGATGGAGCTCACATCAACTAAGTCACCAACATCAATATTGATTAAAAATGCACAAATCACAAGCATAACAAGTCCAACAAGATGTACTCATGAGAAAAGGATGGAAATAATTATTGGGCTATTCTCCAATCCTAGCTAATGAACTACTTACTATCCATTAAACTAACAATTATTATAAACATGAAAATAACAACAATCAATCACAAATCCAAAAACAAGGAAATCCAAAATCAAAATTTTAAAGCAAAAGTAAAGACAATAACTAAAGAAGAAACAAGAAAAAACTAAAGAAAGATGGAAACTTTAATCTAAATTAAGCTATTAAGCATGAAGATTAAGCAATGAAAGCATCAAAATAAGTATGCAATTGATAAACTATAATATGCATAAATATAATAAGAAAGAAAGGATTGAGAAGTTTACTATGAAAATCATAATTTCCAAGAAATTTTTCACTTTTCGTTATTTTTCAAGCTGCGAAACACACATCTTGGGCTAAATTTTTCCTCCTCTACACTAAAAGATAAAATTAGGTTCTAAATAATCATGATCCCCTTTTCAAAATAGGGTAAGGGAGTATTTATACCACCCCCGCTAATTACAAACATCGTAGAGAAAAAAAAAACCGAAAAACTTGTTACGTGCTAGTAGCCCCGGCAGGCTTCAGAAGGACCTGGCGGGAAGAAGAGAAGAGCTTGGGTAGGCTGGCCACATGCTCCGATAGTATATAGAGAACGGGCCCGGGCTTGCTACCGGACAGGTACACCTCTTTTTGTGAAGAAGGCAGGAACTTTGCTGTCCGGAATGCCCGGGCGGGTGGTCGTCCTTGCCCGGGCTGGCCTCTTTTGGGCTTCCGGGACGATCTTATTTTTTTTAGCTCTCATCTCTTGCTTTCATTTAAGCTTGTAGGAGTTTGAATTCCTACACACCAAAGATTAAATAGAAGAGTAGGGGAAATGAGGCAAATACACATACATATATGATAAGAGAGAATTAAACAACCCAAGAGGTGAAATTAAAGGAAAAATGAACTAAAAATGGAAATAAACTATGTAAAATAGCCTCAATACTACCCGAAGAGTGAGATAAATCTCACTCATCAAGTATAGCCAGTGGCAGATCTCATATTTCACCCAGTATAATTTTCCATTGCAAATTCAAGCTCTGATTGAAGATTTCAAGTCCTCATGGATCTTTCATCCCAAAAGAAGTTCAATTGATCGTCCCATTTTCTATGATTTTTCCACGTAGCATAGCCAGTGGTTGATCTAAGATTTCACGCACATTAAAAAAAGACCAAATTAAGTTGATTAAAAATACAATAAATTAATTCAAGTAAGGAATGACAACCGATAACTACAAAAAAACACTACAAAAAAGGAATTTTGATACGGATAAAATGCATAGCAATCCTTGAAAATCCATAGCTAATTTGTTTTTGCGACGGATAATTCTACGGAATTGACCCATCGCAAAAATGGGAGTAGCAAATTCATCTTTGCTACAGATAACGAATTTTCGTCTCAACATTTGCGACAAATTTTACATTCGTAGCAAAAGAAATTTCGTAGCAAATTTTGCAAGGGTTTGCAATGTCCCGTCGCATACTATTTGCTAGGAATATTAAATATTCCTTACTAAATTTTACTTGGGATATGAATTTCCCATAGAAAACTTTGCTAGGGACACCTCTTTTATTGAAGAAGGCAGGAACTTTGCACCATGGAACGCCTGGGCGGGACGCTGTTCTCGTATAGGGTGGCTTCTTTTTAGCTAAGGCAGGCTTCGGGCCCGAGCGAGCTTTTGTGCTTCACAGACGATCTTCTTTCCTTTTGCTCTCATTTTTTGCTTTCATTTATGATTGTAGGAGTTTGAATTCCTACACACCAAAGATTTAGCAGGGGGAGGGGAGGCAAACACATATAAATATATGATAAAAGAGAATTCAACAAAACAAGATGTGAAATTAAAGGAAAAATGAAATAAAAAAGTAAATAAACTATGTTAAATAGTCTTAATTAATACTACCCTAAGAGTGAGATAAGTCTCACTCATCAAGCATAGCCAATCACGGATCCAAGATTTCACCCAGTATAATTGGCCATTGCAGATTCAAGCTTAGATTGAAGATATCAAATTCCCATGGATCTTTCTTTCAAAAGAAGTTTTATGATTATCCCATTCTCTATGATTTTTCCACATGACTTAGCAGTGGCTGATCCAAGATTTCACTCACATTAAAAAAACCCAAATTAAGTTGATTAAAAGTACAATAAATTAATTCATGTAAGGAATTACAACCGATAACTACAAGGATATATAACTTGTTAGATTACAAAAAAAACGACTAAAAAAAGTATTGCACGAGTTTTCATACTATAAAAGCATTCTAAAACATCATTATTGCTAACTCGAAGGAAAAGATCTCTTTCAAGATATGTGACTAACCTATCATTCAATAGTTCATCACTGCATGCTAAATTATACTCCCTCCGTCCCCCAATAAATTTCCCATTTTTCTATTTATGGTTATCGCAAATACATTTTTAATTTTCTTATTTGGCATGGGCCCACACATTAAAATGTTGTTTACCTTCTACTTTTTATTATATTACTCACTTTCCTATAAATTAATCATGGGTCCCACCCATTTATCTTACCCATTTACATTCTCTCTTTTCAATAAAGAATTCATAAATAATGTACCGACTCCAAATTTTTTTATTCTAATTGTATACAAAGGGCTCACCTAGAATTTCTGCTTAATACTTGTGCCCAAAAGAAATGGAAATTCTATTTAAGGGAGGAGTATAACTTATTCTTCACATAAGTCAATGAGTAAAATACTTTTTTCGCACTTGTTGTCGTCACCAGAAATGTACTAGTCTTATAAGCAAGTAAACTTGTTTATAAGAATAATAATTACCCGTTTCAACACGGTTCATAGAAAGTTCACTTGTAACTTTCAAGTTTCCAGACCTTGCATCTTTCTACATATCAATATAAAATAAATTCAAGTTCATGTTGAAGTCGATATTGTTGTCTTGTCATGTAATTATTACTTTGTAACTCTTTTGGATATAACTTTGCAAGTCAAACCAAGCAAGCCATACATATAACCAACTCCATATTTTCCTCATCAGACCTATTATTAAGCTCTTAAAGTTGCAAATCAGTGACTCTTAAGTAATTCAACTCAAAAGTGGTGCAAATGGGGGAACTTTGGCAAAAAAAGCAATTTGTTCTTCCATGAGGAATATACAAAAATCATCGAAATTAGGAACTTCAATATCATGTTTAGTATAATAAGAAGTACAATATTGCATACGTAATCCTATACATGGTCCCCTCAACTTTTGTAATCTTTCTTTAGTCAAAAAATTGTATCACATATAGTACTAATAATAACTTGGTACACTCTTTGCAAAACTTGCACATAATTTTTTTTGTTTGTCCAAATATTTCTATCATGCATCAAATGTATCATGGGGGGTTACATCTCAATTCTGCTCCAACTAATCCCTGTCAGGCACACTAAAAGAGCAGCGCAGAAAACCCTTAAAACCCTTTTCTCCCGCCTCTCTCTAAAAAATCACTAACCTAGCCTCCTACTCGAAGCTTCCGCCGCCCAGCCCAGGCTCGCTGGTGGCTGGGCCGAGCGGTGCGACGCTCTCCCGGTTGCCGGCGAGCCTGCAATCGTTCGTTAGTTTCGTCCCCTGAGCCCATCGTCCTCGTCCCCTCCCCTGTGTGAGTCTTTCGTCTTCGTCCCCTCCCCGGTGTCTCCGCCCCTTCCCCCTCCCCACTCCGCTTTCTTGTCGTCGCCCCTCCCCCGTTCTAGTCTCCTGCGTCTTCTTTTGCGTCAGTTTTTGTCGGTCTCTCCCCTGCGTCGTCTTCTTTGAGTCAGTCTTGTAAGCCGCGTCTTCGCTCCTAATCCCCTCCCCTGTTTCGAACTCCTTCCTAGTTGGTTTTCCTAGTTGTTCTTCACCCCCACCCTTGTGCGTCTGCTCTTCAGTCCTCCCCTATTCCTTGGCGTCAAGTTTCCCCTCCCCGTTCCCCGGTTTAGTTTTCAGTGGTTTTAAGTTTAGGCATCCCATCCCCGTTCCCCGGTCCTCGTTTTTAAAAAAAAGTGTTAGGTCCTAGGTTCCCCTTCCCGTTCCCCTGTTCGAGTGTTAAAGTGCTTAGTTCTTAGTATCCCCTCCATGTTCCCCCGGTTTTAGGATCGAGTTTAGGTTTAGTTTCCCCTTCCCCGTCCCCCCATTGTGTTCGTTGTTGTCAGTTTGGTTCGGTTGCCAAGGAAGTATTCATTAGGTACGTGAAGGCTACGTGCAGTTTTTATTAAGGTAGTATAGTGTTAAAGGCGTGGTTTTTGTCTTGTTGGTTGTGTTAGTATGGTTATGTTGTTTGTTTACTTAACCTGCTTGATACTTTTGTTAAATGCTGGAGATTGTCTTTGTCTTCAAGAGGTTGGATCTGGTTTATGTGGTTGTTTAGGGTTTGCGTTGCAAGAGATTTCATGGATCGGGTTTGTTTTATCCGATATTGAAAATCGGATGGTTCCTCGAGATCTAACATTGGTTAGATTTCAATCTCGCTTGATAATGAATTCATCAATCATTGCCTTGACAAAACGATATCTGAAGGCGGCTCCCCAATTTGTCAATTGGGTTTATAGCGCGTCAACTCGGTTGAGCTTCTCACCAAAGGAGAAGCCTGAAATCCCCTTTCAAAAGGGTATTGAGTCACAAAGGAATGTGACTTTTCCAGGAAACCCGGTCGTAGAATCCCATATGTGACAGAAGGTCAACGGGATGGGTCCTGTTGCGAGTTCCTAATCTCGCTGTTACTTTGGTGCCCCGCCTGTGAAATCAGTCCTCTCCTCCCTCTCCTTTCGTCAGGGTTTTGGCGATCGTCATCTACCAGCAGAGGAGTTTCACTACAGTTATATATCATCTCAGACCTCCAGATCGAGCAGTTTTATCATAATTTAAGTTTTTTTTTGGTTTTGTAATTGTTATGTAAGAGCGAGTATCGCTCAGTGTAGTTTCTTTGTGTTGTTTGGTTCTATTAGCGTTAAGTTGTACTTCCTGTTTTAATTAATGCATATTTTCCCCGTTGTCAAAAAAAAATATATCATGAAAATAAACTCAACTAACTCAAGAGTAGACATAATAACAATAAATTTCACGCGATCCTCCTTATAAATCTTATTTTCTCTAATTTTTACAAAAAAGTTAATGATTGTAAAAATACAGTGAAGTGACATTATTTACTGTGTTATGGTGTGAGCCCCCAATGAGTATAACTGGTCCTACCCAAACCAAGCACTTGGTTTAACCCTTGTCCACTTTCGATTTCACCGAGATCTAATGCTTGCAGCACTTCTTGCGCTTGTATCTCGAAACAATTTTCTTCGCTTATACTAGTAGCATTAAAAAAGATACCAAGTTGCTCAAAAAGCCAAATGTAATTATCATTATCTTTGGCAGCGACAACAAGAGTTAATTGGGATTGATTAGCTAAACAAAGCAATGTACATAATAAGAAGAACGAGTATCTTTCTTAATCAAAGTGTTAACACTATTTATCTCACCCCTCATATTATTAGCTCCTTCATAACCTTGCCCTAAAACTTTAGACAAAATCAATAACTAATCCATAAGCAACGTCTCAATTATGCTATTGAATGACGTAGTGGTATCCTTAATGTGCACAGTTCCAAGAAACTACTCACCTATCTTTTTTTTATTGACATAACACAAGTAAAGGGATAGTTTGTTCCTTTTGAGAAATATCACTAGAATCGTCAGCTAGTATTCCAAAATAGTCATCCGCAATCTCATCTATAAGAAGTTTAGTAGTTTTTTCTGCACAAGAATTTATTTAATCCTTTTGGATGCTAGGAGCTATATATCATCTAATTATTTCTCGGAGCATACCCAAGGCAACTTTCTTGGTATCAAAATTATTTTCGGCAAGCCATATTAATTACAAGTGCAAGGAAGTTTCTTTTCTTACTTGACTCTTCACCTTCATCATCGCCATGACATGATAACCATTGACTTAATTAAAACAAAACCACACACATTTCTGAATAATACAAGCGAGATTTGTAAAGGATATTTGCTTCCATGGTGTAATTTAAGAGCTAAAAGACTCAACGATTGATGATTTATGGTTTACAAAAAAAAAATTATTCTCTTGAGCTTCATTTTGAACACTACCAATACCACCGACATGTTTATCAAATCTTTCGATTTTGTTCCAACCCCTAAATCCTCCATTTATAAAAATATCACCATCAAGAAAATTATTTTTTTTTAAGCAAATAGCACAATTACAAAACAGAAGGCCTTATCTCACTCAACACTATATTCAAGCAAGTCATACATATATATTCCTTTAAGGAAGATCATGTGTGTGTGGGTCACAATGTTTATTAGCAATATATCTTCTTCTCACAACATCATGATCATTTTTAGGATGCTGTCATCGGATTTTTTTTTTCGGGATTGTGAGAGAGAAGTTCAACATCTTAAGTCTTAGTCTCTACATTAGCATTTGAAAACCTTGTTCTTGTGGAGTGATTTGTTGTGGAGGCATTGAACAAGGGCCATGGGGATGGGACCCATATTCATCTTATTCAATTGGAGTTTCCATGTACTTGGAGAAGAGAAAGCATATGACTTTTGAGACTTCCAAAAATGCTCCAAATCCTTCACCCTTCAAAAATTCACTTAAAGTTAAACACCTTTGATTTCTTGGTATCGCTATTCTATACTGAAAATAATTTATCAAGTACTTTGGTGCTTAAATTATCCAATCTCACGACAGTTCAATTAATAATTTCAATTTATACATTTATCCAACATACAGTCCACGCATTCAAATTTTGTATTTAAGCATTCAATTCAATTCTTGCAACTAATCTAAAAATTGGAAACAAAAAAAAATTTATAATTTAATTTGTTAAGACAAAAGAGTGAAGAAGTACAAAATAGAAGATTTATTACTTACACATTTAACATCTACAATCTCACAACAACGGGGAGGGGTTGCCTTCTCGCGTCAGGGCCCGGATCGCAAGGTAGGGGTCGCAGTTAGGAAAGCTAGCAAGTGGCGGGGGTGGGGGGGGGTGGGGGGGGTGGGGGGGGGGGGGAGTTCAAATTTGAAACCTAAGTGCAAATGGTGAAGAACACTACTACATTTTAATGAAAGGCAATGACTAAAATTATCTAGTGCAACACATTATTATATAACGTTGCAGCCAGAGAATGTAATGCAACAGTTCTTGTCAATTTAGGTCTATACATTGAGCTATTGGAATGGTTTTACTATGGTCGTTGCAGTGGACATAGTTAAGGCAACGACTATATTAGTGAATTTGGAATATAATTTATATTTCCCTCTAGTTTTGTTCACCAAATTTCAAAAGTTTTACATCTTATGACAAAAAAATTAAATAAATTCAATTAAAAAGCGAAAAAAAACCCTCACAACAATTGTCTCCCAAATTCTTTCCACTGTATGTATTGCTCAACAAAGAGAAAAAGTTAGTTTTCCCACAAAATTATACCAAATTTCCTACTTCACTCAACCATCAAAGAGGAAAGAGGCAAACTTATCAAAAAATTTAACGCTAAATTCAATTGTGTTAGCAATTCTTCAACACAAGGTTTGCGATTGAGGCGAGCAAGGTCGAGATTGTCCGTAGTTCTTCAACCTAATGTCTACAATTGAGGCGAGGAGCAAGGTCGCAATTTTCAACCCAGAAAAGAGGCGAAATTTTGAGAATTTTCAATCCAAGGTTGCAATTTTTAACCCAAGGTACGTTATCCAATTTCCATTGAATTCCTCAATCTTCAACCAAAGGTCTGCAATTCTTCAACCCTAGGGTTTTTGGAATTACACATAGTAGATGTTGAATTATAACTTACTATAAGTTGAGATTTTAATTTTTCGATTCTTCAATTTTCTTAATTTCATATGCAAGCATCAGTATAATGTGTTGCATTTTTTAGATTATATTACTTTTTTTATAAGCGATTGTCAGATATGGATATTGCTTTTCATATTATACTGATTGTTAAAAGATCGAGATTTGAACATCAAGAATATAATTTTATGCTGCTTAGGCCCTGTTCTTTTGGACTTATTTTCAGCAAAAATAAGTAAAAATAAGTTCAGTTCAGCAAAAATAAGTTCAGTTCAGCAAAAATAAGTAAAAATAAGTTCGGTTCGAAAAAAATAAGTAAAAATAAGTTCGGTTCGGCAAAAATAAGTAAAAATAAGTTCGGTTCGGCAGAAAATAAGTTCAGTTCAGCCAAAATAAGTTCAGTTCAGCAAAAATAAGTTCAGTTCAGCCAAAATAAGTTCAGTTCAGCAAAAATAAGTTTAGTCTTATCTAATGTTGTAATTATTATTTTTCTTTTCAATATTAAGATTACTATTGTTATTATTATTATTATTAATATTATAATTATAATAACGAAGAATTTGTATTTTTTATTTTTTTTTATTTTTTATTTTTTATTTAGTATTTATTATTTATTTATTATTATTATATTTATTATTATTAATATTATAATTATAATAACGAAGAATTTGTATTTTTTTTTTTTTTTTTAGTATTTATTATTTATTTATTATTATTATATTTATTATTATTTATTATTATTTATTATTATTTATTATTATTTATTATTTCTTATTTATTATTATTTATTATTATTATTATTATTATTATTATTATAATTCTAATTATTTATTATTATTATTATTTATTATTTATTATTTATTATTTATTATTATTATTATTATTATTATTATTATTATTCTAATTATTTATTATTATTATTATTTATTATTTATTATTATTATTATTATTTTATCATTTATTATTTATCATTTATTATTATTATTTATTATTATTTATTATTATTTATTATTATTATTATTATTATTATTATTCAAATTATTTATTATTATTATTATTTATTATTTATTATTTATTATTTATTATTTATTATTATTTATTATTATTATTATTATTCTAATTATTTATTATTATTATTATTTATTTATTATTATTAGTATTATTATTATTTTATTATTTATTATTTATCATTTATAATTATTATTATTATTATTTATTATTATTTATTATTTTTATTATTATTATTATTATTATTATTATTATTTATTTATTATTTATTATTTATTATTTATTTATTATTATTATTATTATTGTTTATTATTAATTATTTATTATTTATTATTATTATTATTATTATTATTATTTATTATTATTTATTATTTATATTTATTATTTATTATTTATTATTTATTATTTATTATTTATCATTATTATTTATTATTATTTATTATTATTTAATTATTATTTATTTATTATTTATTAATTATTATTTATTTATTAATTATTATTTATTATTTATTATTATTTATTATTTATTATTTATTATTTATTATTTATTATTTATTATTTATTATTATTTATTATTATTTATTATTTATTATTTATTATTTATTATTTATTATTTATAATTTATTATTTATTATTTATTATTTATTATTTATTATTATTTATTATTATTTATTACTTATTATTTATTATTTATTATTATTATTTATTATTATTATTTATTATTTTTTATTATTATTTTTTATTATTATTTATTATTTTTTATTTTTTATTTTTTATTTATTATTATTATTTTTTATGATTTATTATTTATTATTATTAATATTATTTTTTATTATTTTTTATTTATTATTTTTTATTATTAATATTATTTTTTATGATTTATTATTTATTATTTATTATTATTAATATTATTTATTATTATTTATTATTTATTATTTATTATTTATTATTTATTATTTATTATTTATTATTATTATTATTTATTTATTATTTATTTATTATTTATTATTATTTATTTATTATTTATTATTATTATTATTATTTATTATTATTATTATTTATTTATTATTATTTATTATTATTAATATTATTTATTATTATTAATATTAATATTATTTATTATTATTAATATTATTTTTTATGATTTATTATTTATTATTTATTATTATTAATATTATTTTTTATTATTATGATTTATTATTTATTATTATTAATATTATTTTTTATGATTTATTATTTATTATTTATTATTTATTATTTATTATTTATTATTATTAATATTATTTTTTATTATTTATTATTTATTATTTATTATTATTATTATTATTATTATTATTATTTATTATTATTATTATTTATTATTATTTATTTATTATTTATTATTATTTATTTATTATTTATTATTATTATTATTATTTATTATTATTATTATTTATTATTATTTATTTATTATTATTTATTATTATTAATATTATTTATTATTTATTATTTATTATTTATTATGATAAAATAATAAAATAATAATAATAAGTATTGATAATATTATGTTAATATTTATTGATTATTATAATAATAAGTATTGATAATATTATGTTAATGCAGTTTAGTTCAGCCAAAATAAGTTCAGTTCAGCAAAAATAAGTTCAGTTCAGCCAAAATAAGTTCAGTTCAGCAAAAATAAGTAAAAATAAGTTCAGTTCAGCAGAAATAAGTAAAAATAAGTTCAGTTCAGCAAAAGTAAAATAAGTTCAGTTCAGTTCAGCCAAAATAAGTTCAAAAGAACAGGGCCTTAATAAAAATTGTGGAGGAAAGAGGATGGGTGATGGAAATCTGGAAAATGTTGTTTAATTTTTAAGAATTTCGTTTGATATATATGTGATTGTTGTTCCAAATGATTTAATTAATTAATACACATGTTGTTTTGCAAATGATAAATGCAATGATAGTCTCCAATTCAAGCGAGAGATTCAAAATAATTATTGCAAAATGGAAATTAATACTATTAAATTATTTATTTTATCGGAAGTTGTGTTCCAGCAATAAATAATGATGTGATATGATGTACTTGTTGCCCCTATGATGGATAATAATAATCATCTATCCGCAAACTATAGGTAATGGATAGAAGAAATAAGGAGTAGTGGACGTTTCCTAAATAGAGTGATGAATATGAAAAAGAAACAACTAACGAGTACATTGAAAAGGCTTTTGCTAGCAAGTAACAAGGAAATCAAATTTGTTGCTCATATGATTCTTGTGATTTTAGGTATTGGAAATATAAGGATGTCGTAAAGGATCATATAATTAACGGTTTTGTTCCAAGAAGAGACAAGTTGTTAGAGCTAGGGGTGGACATTGAAGGAGAAAGCATGGTATTTGATCATGACTTGTCATCGAACATGAATGATGATATACAAGGGTTGTTGTATATACTTTTGGAGAGGGACCAAATGAAGAGGCAAAGAAGTTTTTAAAGTTAGTTGAAGAAGGTGAGTAGGAACTTTATCCTGGATACAAAATTTTTTCTAAACTTTCTTTCAAAATTCGACTATTTATATACAAGTGTGACCACAAGTTGAGTGATATAGCGATTGCATAATTATTAGAGTTTTCTAGGGATGTGCTACCTAATGAAAAACTGCCCTCATTTTCTAACGAAGCAAAAAATGTGTGGTAAGTTTTAGGGTTAGATTATACTAAGATAGATGCATGCCCCAATGATTGAATATTGTATTGGGAGGAGCATGCAAATGCAAGAAGTTGCCATGTTTGTGAGACTCCTAGGTGGAAATGAAAATGACAAGGATTAGACAAATGAAAGGCCCATAGAATTCCCTTAAATATTCTAAGGTACTTTCCAATCAATAAGAGATTCCAAAAGTTATTCATTATCCTGAAACTGCGAAGTTCATGACATGACATGCAAATGGGCGTGAAAAAGATAATCTTTTACGACAACCATTTGATGGTCAAGCTTGTAATGACTTTGACAAGACGTATCCAAATCTTGCTAAAGAAACTCACAATGTGAGGCTAGGGTTAGCTAGCGAGGGATTTAACCCTTTCAACTCGATGAGTATTGTACATAGTACATGGCCAGTTATCTTGATCAATTACAATTTGCCCCCATGAATGCTAATGAAGCTCGAGTTTTTTATGCTAGCAGCGATACTTATTCCCAGTCCTTTATCCCCTGGTAATGATATTGACATATATTTACAACCACTAATAAAGGATCATAAAGATATATGGGAGTTCGGGATTGAAACATACGGGGCTTATGGTAATCAAAGGTTTGGCATGCATGTAGCTTGGATGTCCACTATTAGTGACTTTTTAGCTTATGCAATGTTGTCGGGTTGTAGTACAAAAGGAAAACCGGCATGCCTTTGTTGTCAGTATGAAACAGAAGCCGAAATTTTCAATCACAGTCACAATGCAAGCATTGCTACACTAGGGGTATCATAGATATTTGGATTCATCCCTCCTTTAGCGTTACGACAAGAGGAATTTTAACGGGCAAATTAAGGCAAGAGATGAACGTACGTGTTCGTCTGAAATGAACAAAAATTGTTGAGCTACTCCGTGATTTTCCAAATAATTTTTGGAAAGAAGCAGAAGAAGGACCCTAATAATAAAAATCCATGAAAATAGCTAACTATACTTTTAACTTACCTTACCGGAAGAATTGTTAAATTCCTCATAATCTTGATGTGATGCATATAGAGAAAACTGTATGTGATAACATCATCATGAAATTGTTTTACATACCCGAGAACAGTAACGATAATGAAAATGTTTTACTGAGCATTTATACCTGCTGGGCTCAGGTGTTCATGTTGCCTCAGGGTGTATTGAATAAGATTGTGCAAATCTGCAGGGCATTTCTTTAGGAGGGTAAATCTTATCTGCATAAACCTCCTCCTATTGCTTGGGATTGGGTTTGAGTAGACTTGGCAAATGTTTTGAAAAGAAGGTTCCCTATGGATTAGATGGGTGCACAGTGGATACATTTGAGAGCGAGGGATTAGTGGGAGTATAAAGCTCCTAATTGTTCTATCTGGGTATGGAAGGCAATCGGTAAGGTCAAGAATCAGTTAAGGCCAGCTTATAATGGTAATTAGTGGCTTGATGGAAGCAAAGGGTATACATCAAAGCGAGGCTACAAGTGGTTAGCTGGGATCCAGGATAGGGTGAGGTGGTATATTAGCTGTGGAATGTTGTGAACCTACCTAAGCGCTCCTAATTTCATGGCTTGCTGCATTGGGGAAGCTTAAAACCGGGGAAAGGATGGGCCAAGCAAGTTTATGTACAAACATATCCTGCCTTATGTGTGGATAAGGCAGTAAATCATGTAACCACTTGTTCTTTAGATGCTCTTTTAGTGATAGAATTTGCACTGAAATTATGCAATATAATGCCTACAAATTTTCACAATGAGAACTTTTTACTTTTTTGTATCTTTAGGATTCCTTTGGATCATGAGAATTTATATGTTAGGTAGAGTAAGTGGGGGAGAAGATATAGCAATAGACGAAGCGTCAACCATGTTATGCAAGCCTAACAACTACTATGTATCACATTTGGAGAGCAAGGACTAGAATGCAGCTGTTATTAGGCCATAATTACTTATTAGAATTATTCAGGTAGATATTTGTATAAGTGTGCGAGGTAAATTGAATGAAAAAAGGAGCAGGGATGATAGAGAGATATCTGGTAGACTTAGTGCAAGCTTTTCTTGCTAGACTAAGTTGTTTTGAGCATTGCTGGTGTCTTGTTGGCATATGCTCGATTGTAGAGTGGTATGTATTAGCTGTCTGATGTAGGTTGTATGTTGGTGGCTTTATTTTCTACTTGCTAATATAATTCTTACATTTTTTAGCAAAAAAAAAGAAGATGGTAGTGAAATAATCCCATGATCACACTTTTGGATGACAGTAGAGCAAATGCGTTTGTTTTGCCAAACGAAAAAAAACACATAACTATAGAAGGCTATGATTAAAATATTTTTCGATGTGTACAAGTTGGGAAAGGAGAATAGCTGGATACAAGAGCCATGATGCTCATATTTTTTAATGCTTTATTTGTTTGCACTTGCTGTGATGAAGATAACACTAACCGAATATGTTGCAACTCCCTTAATAAGATTGTTTGCCTTTTCAAGGGTCCATGGAAAAAAGTCATTAACCCTCGAGATCTTGATATTATGCAGTCTGAGATAGTTGAAATTCTTTGTCAATTTGAAGGGATTTTTCCACCTACTATTTTTGATATAGTGGTACATCTTCGTATTCACTTGGTGGAAGAAATCAAGCTTGGTGAACCTGTTACTATAAGGTGCATGTATGCAATTGAGAGGCATCTTTGAGAGTTGCATTATGATGTTTGGATCAAGAGTTTTCCAATGGCTCAATGGTCGAAGCATACTTGGCCAAAGGGCCTTTTTATGTGGGCCTCTAGCTGACTCATCACCCCCCTTACTCTCTTTTTCACATTGTTGTTGGTTCCCATCTCCCTCCTTCATGGAGGATTCTACCATTGTTTTTTCAAGTGTCCACCACGATTCTGAACGAACTTCACTTCGTCCCTTCCTCCTCTGAATTTGTTTACATGCATTAGTTGTATTTTGAGTTTTTGCGAGGATAATGCTACTATTGTTCACCCTCTGCATATCATCTTTCTTCCCTTCCACATCTCGCTTCCTTGTTGGGCACATCTTTTGGTTGTGTCCGACTCACCAACACAGATTACACACCCATGGGTTGTCAACACACACAATATCTTGCTTTAAATCCCCGATCCAAGCCCTCATAGGAAAAAATTTCCCATTCTCCATGAGCACACATATAGCTGCCAAAGGTCGACGTTCTCCATCTAAAGAGTGCGCATTAATTTTGATAGTTTTCCCCATGGTATTCCCCACATTAGTCAGGAGTTCTTTTTGAAACAACTCAATCGACAGTTCAGTCATATGCACGCATATTGGGTAATGAGTCACCTGAGCTATGGAGCGTCTAAACCCCGGTTTCCATTGTTGACACCACAATATTGATCTTGGGATAAACCAAGGTCCCTCTGAAAGTATTCTCGATCTGGCAACATTTGAGGAGCATTTAATGTTGTTAAAACCTTTTCCTTTTTTCACTGCCATAACTTACATAATTCCTTCCTCATAAAATCTTGAGAAAATGACATACCCAATACCTTACATGTAATCGCATTTTCCCAAGGTTGAGACGGTCAAGAATATTCATCCATCGAGATAGGTACAAACACTTCTTCCTCCTCAACTAGTTGTTCTGCATGGGTTTCTGCAAAAGGAAAGGAGGATGTTCTCAACGGCAAGGTTTCACTAGACTTAGCCACCTTCGTGATACAATTTTCACCCAGAGCGATTTTGTAGGACTGGAGGGGCGGTGGTGGATCTGGTTCCGGTTGTTGCTCCGTTGGACGCAATGGATTCTTGATGATCTTGAGAAGCCCCGGGGTGGGGCTAAGGAGCTGGCGGAGTGTTTCTGCCATGAGGGTGGTAGGGGGTTGGGTTTGCTTTGTAGGGTTTCTATATCTCTCACCTTCTCTCTCTAAGTCCATGACGGAGTGAATTGCATAACAATAATTGATCAAATCGCGTGAGATTCTAATATTGAGCAATGTTTTTTCTTTAAAGATATGTCGTTCTTTTTTTTCAAAATTCTTCAGTTGAGCAGACTGAACCTCACGTTAGATCCGCCCCTGAGCATAGCAAGTGCTCAATTTTTTTTTTGGGGTCAATTAAGTATATCCATTGTTAATCCCAAAGAGATGTAAAACCTATCACTTTTAAGGCTAAGGGTTATTCTTCCTTGTGCGTTCTTCTTGGTATTTTTTAATTGATGTCTCAATATTTCAAACATCAATTTTTTCGTAACTTTTACTAATAGATAATAATTAATGGGTTTTTCATTGATATACCCCTCTGTTTTTTAAAATTCTATAATGTACCCCTAATGTTTTTTTATTCTACACTGTACCCCTGTATTTTTTAAGTTTTCTACATAGTACCCCTACGTTAAATGAACGTAACGTTTACCGTTATCTCTTTGCATTTTTGGGCTTCTCTCTCAACTCTCCCCCTGCCAGCCCCGCCCCCACCCCCTCTCCTCCACCCCCGCAACCACCATGATTGCCGCCAGCTCAGTCCTCCACCCCCGTAACCACCAATGTTTTTATAAAAATCAACCCTGATTCAATCGTGGGGGCTGCGGGAAATCGAAGGGGAGGGGGTGGGGGCAACGGGAAATCGAAGGGGAGGGGGGTGGGGGCAACGGGAAATCGAAGGGGAGGGGGTAGGGGCTGCGGGAAATCGAAGGGGATGAGGTGGGGGGCTACGGGAAATCGAAGGGGATGAGGTGGGGGGCTACGGGAAATCGAAGGGGAGGGGGTTGGGGCTGCAAGAAATCGAAGGGGGAGGGGTGGGGGCTGCAGGAAATCGAATGGGAGGGGGTTGCATGGCATGCGGGAAATCGAAGGGGAGGGTGGGGGGCTGCAGGAAATCGAAGGGGAGGGGTGGGGGCTGCAGGAAATCGATGGGGAGGGGTTGGGGGCTTCGGGAAATCGAAGGGGAGGGGTTGGGGGCTGCGGGAAATCGAAGGGGAGGGGGGGGGGGCTGGGAAATCGAAGAGGAGGGGTTGGGGGGGTCATGGTAGGGGAGGAGGTGGGGGGCTGCGGTGGAGGAGAGGGGGATGGGGTCTGGGCCGGGCAGGGGGAGGGGGTTGGGAGCTGCGGCGGTGGAGGGGAGGGGGGCTGGGGTGGAGGGGATGGGGAGGTTTGGGTGGGAATTCAAAAAAGTTTAACGTCCGTTTTCATTAATACACACTAGGGGTACTATATAGAAAACTTAAAAAACATAATGGTACAGTGTAGAATAAAAAAACATTAGGGGTACATTATAGAATTTTAAAAAACACAGGGGTATATCATAGAAAAACCCATAATTAATTAAATATACTAATGGTCAAAAGGCGTACTTTAAACAGGTAAAGATCAATGTTTTACATTTATGAGAAACGTATGAAGTCTTTGTCAGTTGCAGACTTTCTTCTTTTGGGTAAATGAGCACTTGTATCAATCAACGAGGCCAATCAGTGATACAAACGAGCACAACAGAAAAACACATAGAAGAAAGTATGAGACTAGAAGAGGAGGGCATCTTACTAGCAGGACCGGCTAAGGCCCTGAGTAGGGTGAGCAACGGCATAGGGCCCCCAAAAAATAAGAGCCCAATTTGTTTGTCCACCCAAAGTTAAAAAATAAATTTAGTGTCTCGTAAATCCCTGTCCTCACGCGTTTAACAACACTGTTCCTCCCCTTCCAATTTCCAAAACAGCAAAACCCAAACACCATTAATTAATTTCTCGGGACTCCTCGTATTCTCTGTCAATACTCATCTCTTCCTATTTGGCTATTCTCCGATCTCCAGACACCAAAAAATTTCAGTTCTCTTGTTCATCATTACAACAATAATCCCAAATTCGAAAGAGAAAGAAAGCCGTTTGTGAGTTGAGTTTAGTTGATGTTTCATTCTTCTCTTTGATCTTCAATTATTCAATTATGAGCAACCATGGTTCTCAATTAACTCTCACATTCACATCTTCAACAACTCTACGAAATTGGCTAATGTTCTATGTTTTTTGCTTCTCCTAGTACTTGAAGGTAATTTCTAAATTATAAAAATTTTGTTATTTAGTTATTTTTTATTTTGATAATATGAAATTTTGGCAATTATCACATTCGATTTTTATTGATTAATTGCTGATTTTATATTTTATTTATGATTTTGTTGCTGTTGTTTTTTAGGTGAAGCTGCTAGTAAGTCTGTTGATGATGCTAATCTGGTAAAAAGGGATGTTTCATTGATAACTCATTTTTTCTTGCTTTTCTTAATCACAAATTTTATGATTTGCTTCCTGATTGTTCTAGAAATGATTGAGTAGTGTTAACATAACTAGAAAACACAATTCTAGCTTTGAAAAACCCAAAAAAGAAAAATAATGAATTGAAGATTTTTTGGAGAAAAGTGGTTATGAAGAATTGGTTGATGGTTTTTCTTCAAAGAACACTAACGAAGGTTCCAATTTTCTAATAGAATTTGTATGTAGTATATGTTGAATTTTATTTGGAAATAACTAATTTTATTAGTTGTATGAGATTTTACTTTTGATTGCTATATAATGGCGACCTCCTTTTTACCCTTTTAGCCTCATAATTTAAGTTAGCACATGGCCTCTAAATTGTATGAGACGGCCCCGCTGTCTAGGATCAGTTTTTTTTAGGTAACGTCAAGGAAGAGTTATTGCACACCTATATTTCGTGGCATCTTAACGTTACTCGCGAGTTGTTATTGTAACACTCCGGAAAAACACATGACCTAAATCGTCAGCGGAAGCAGATCTTAAGCCTGTGAATTATGGCCCACTAATAAAATAATAGCCTAAAATGGCCTCTTAAATATACAAATGCTCATCTTAAAGCAATAATTATTATCCTTATTACAGAGTATTCTAAATATCCCAGATTTGTATACAGAGTCACTTCAACTCAACCTTTCTGGAGCATCCTTGACATAACTGATGCTTCGCCATCTTCGTAATACCTGAATAATTTCATAGAACTGGGAAAAGGGAAAACACAGAAAATAAACTAAAATGAGTTGAAAACTCAGTAACTTCACTCCAGCACGTAAAAACGATTTATAATTCGTAAACATTTTCACAAATGAGCATACATTATGACACACACTTTAGTCATCATACATTATGACACACACTTTAGTCATCATTAACAGAGAACATTATCATAAGCATTGAATAGTCTGCTGGCAAGAACCATTTACGTGACTTTAGTTCATTGGGAAGTACAGGCTTTGGACAGAGCGTAACTTTCGTAATTCATAACATTAACATATGACCATTTTGGTCTGTATCATACATCGTAAACAGAATTCCTCCACCTATAACTCACCCATTTACCAGATCATTTCATGACTCCAAACCAGCAGAACCATCCATTTTTATTATCATAACTTATAGGACATCATATATTCTTAATTTTGAATAATCCATAGAACATATAACCATAATTCGTTAACAGAGTCATAAACATGACATTTCATAACATACATGAGCATCATCACATCATAACGTATCACATCTTGCCACATACAACTTGTAACACATAATCATATCACATAACTATCATCACAGAGTCATATTAGCACATTCGAGCATATCATTACATATAACATTTACGGGCAATCACATAAGGTGATGGACATGAAATGTTACACATAACATGTACGAGCAAGCATAATAGCTAGACATGAAGGTTACCTTGAACGCAAATGCAATTCCGAGGATAAACTTCTTATAAGTTTTCTTATTCCCTTTGAGCTCCATAAATCAACGTCCGTAACAACAATATAAGCAACAATAAGAATCAGAATCCACCCATGCATCTTTATACTCGAAAACTAGTCTAACTTACTCCTTCTAATATAATCCCATTCACAAATCTCACTTCATTTCTATTCTTTGAACATTTACTAATTAACATGAATCCCATAAGTAGGGCTGGGAATGAGCCAAGCCTGCCCGTGAACAGTTCGAGCTCGGCTCGGTGAAAGCTCGGCCAGGACTCGGCTCGCTAAGGCTCGGCTCGAGTTCGGGATCGGCTCGAGACCTAACGATACGAGCCACGAGCTAAGCTAAGCTCGGCTCGAAAAGCTCGCGAACGGCTCGAGTTATTTTTTTCTTAGAAAAATATAAAAAATAGTATTATTATTCATTAATAAAAAAAAGGCAAAACAATAAAAATATACCATATATTAAAATAGGGAAAAAATACAACCAAACGAGCATGAGCCTCGAGCCTCAAACGAGCCCGAGCCTCAAACGAGCTCGAGCCGAGCCCCAAACGAGCTCGAGCCGAGCCTCACATTCCAAGACACGAGCCCGAGCCGAGCTCCGTTTTTGAGGCTCACGAGCCTCGAGCTCGAGCCGAGCCTCGATTTCGAAACTCGAGCTCGAGCCGAGCCTAACACTATTCGGGCTCGGCTCGGCTCATTCCCACCCCTACCCATAAGCTATAGCTCCAATTACTCAACCAATAGCAATAATTAACAATGATGCTCAAACTAATCTTATGAACAATCCTAACCCTAGATAGTAACCACCCAAAACATAATCATAATAACTATTCTGAAATTAATCTCAATTACTATTGAAAATAATCACAAATAAACTTAGATAAATCCGATTTTCATTTTGCAAATCAAAAGCAAGTTTGTATAGCAAAATCAGATTAACCTCTTAGCTTATGCATGATTAGCCCAACGTAAATCAAACCAAGTGACTTGAATCAGTTTTTTAGGCCCCAAAAATCCATCTAATTATTCAAAGGTAATAAGTTTGCTTGAATCTTAAACTTCTAATTATGAAATTCAAAGAAAAGAACCAGAGGTAATTATACCTCTATTCAAGAGCAGGGACGATGAAAGGGGAGAGGCGCCAAGTTCCGAGCAGCAGCGGCAACATCCGGCAGGGGAGGTGGCTCCGGCGAGGTTGCAAGGCTCCGACGCAGGTGCGGTGAGGCTGCTCGAATGCCGCCGTAAAACGAATCAAAGGAGAGAGCGAAGGAGGCAGGGGCAGCAAGAGAAAGCAGAGCTTCGATAAGGGAGACGCGGTCCGACAAGGCTGCAGGAGCAATCGGTGGTGGCAGCAGCGAAGCTCGGTGTGGATTCACCGGCGAGAGAAGGAGAGGTGCGAGAGAGACAGGGTCAGGGAAGAGAGAGATGAGTTGGGGTTTGGGGTCTTGACGAGAATGACGAGTGAGAGAGAAAAAGCTTGAGTTTGGGGTTTTATTTCATCCCAATTTAATCCGACAAAGGGGTAAGATTTGGGGTTTCTAGAATTAGTAGGAAAAGGTGTTAAAAGAATAAGGGGTATTATCTCAGGTAACCCTGACATATATGCCTTTTTCCAATATAACCCCGACTTTGACAGCCCTGTCTCCGATAACCCTGAACTTGGGTTTTGTCATTAAATTGGACGGAATTAGAGACGGCGTTAAGTACTCTCTAATTTTGTTTGACTTTTGCGAAATTCATCTCTTTCTCTATCTTGTTCTTCATCTTTTCTCTCTCTTGTTCTTCATCTCTTCTCAAGCCCATCATTCTCTTTGTTTTTTCTCAATCAATTCTCCAAATCAAAACTTTAATCCAAAACATAACAAAACAAAACAAAAAGCCACAAAATCAAATTCAAGAAATCACTTAATTACGCCACAAATTCAAGAAATTCAAATTGTAACAATCCTTAAATCAATGCAAAAATCCCCAAATCAATTGCAAAACCTAGGGTTTTACTGCTAGGGGATGAGGCGGCTACCCAGCAGGCGGTGGAGGGGCGCCAGGTGCGCCGGAAGACTGGTGGTGGGAGGTGGGTTGTGGTGCGACGGAGGTGGGGGAGGTAGGTCAGTGGCTAAAAGGAGTGCGCGAGGGCACGCGAGGAGTGCGCGAGGGCGCGTGAGTGGTGCGCGAGGGGCGCGCTGGTGGTGCGCCAGTGGAGGGTGGTTGGGTTCGCTGGTGGTGCGCCATTGGAGGGTGGTTGGGTGCGTTGCTTGTGCGCGAGTTCAAGTGTTGGGTCGCCGGTTCAGGGGTGGTAGGTGAGAAGCGTGAGTGAGGGAGGGAAACGTGGGAGGGGTTGCTGGGTTTCGGGGTTGGACCGAGGGTGTTTGGGGATAGGCTGAGGGTGTCCGGGGATGGGCCGAGGGTGTTCGGGGTTGGCTGGAGTTCCGGTTGGAGGGTGGTGGTTTCAGAGGTGGTGGAAACCATTGATGAATGCTTGAGAAGAGATGAAGAACAAGAGAGAGAAAGAGATGAGTTTGGTTTTTTTTTTTAAAAGGCAGTAAGTTGGGTTGTTTGAAAATAGTTAACGCCGTTAACAATTCCGTCAGGTTTAATGACAAAATACAAGTTTAGGGTCATCTAAGAAGAAAAAAAATATGTCAGGGTTATTTGGGAAAAAGGCCTATATGTCAGGGTTATCTGAGATAATATCAACCAACTTTATTTCCCATTTTGGCCAAATACCACTCAATTGATTACACATAAAACCCAAAATATATTAATTTTAGAAAAAAACTTAACCATGATCATTTCGGAAAACATTTAGCACGTAATTAAGCTAATAAACATAATTGGTAACTAATAAAACAAGATTAAGGTTCGGGGTACTACAGTTATACACAACGGTGCAGACAATTGTAGTCATGAAAGAGGAAGGCATATAGACCTAGGCTTGGGTCGGGCCTGTTCACGGGCTCGGCCCGCGGGCTTAGGGCAAGGGGGGACCGTGCCGTGCCGGACCTGAAATTATCAGATTATGTCCATGGCCCGTCCCACGCCCACGGGCCTTGGGGCCGGGCTTGTGCCTCCTGCGGGCCTGACCCTTGTTTTATGTTGTTTTGTTGGATTTTTTGCAGTTTTAGACTAAAAAATAAAGAGAACGGGCGTTCAGCCCACGGGCCATGCATATAGGCGGGCTCGTGCCGAGCCGGGCCGGAAACAAAATTTCTTGACCATGCCAGGCCCACAGCCCACGTAGCAGACAACAAGCTGGACCTGATCTCAAGCGAGCTCGATCCGGGCCGGCCCACGTGCTGGCCCGACCTATGCCTACCTCCAGAGGCAAATACAATGCACAAGTCTGTAGAGTGTAGACTGTACGAAGCAGTGCTGAGCCCAGTAGGCCAAAGATATAATTTGTTCTAATAAATCCTCTGCACTTCTAATAAATCCTCTGCGTAACATATATTGCCAATGCCCCTAAGAATGCGGTACCAACGAGTCAAAATTAATAGAATCTTTAACGGGCAGATTATTTTTTGTTTTTTTTTGGGTTATTAGAATCTTCAACGGGTCAGATTATAATCTTCAACATATGAAAACGAGTTCCGATTTGACTTTCTTTTGATCCGGCAATAAATAAGTCCAAAATTTCTATTCCCTCTTCTTTATGAAAGGTTCTATACTTCTATTCCCCTCTTCTGTACTTGTACCGTTTAAAGTGTTACGCAATATTATTTGTCCATCTCATAATTTTTTTTGAAGTACCAACTCATAATCTTGTACACTATATATTGTCGTTAAATTTTGTTTTACTTTATTCATTTATATATTGCCAATTTTTGAGCCTAAATTCCCGAGCCTAAATTTTTGAGCTCGACGAGCTTCGAGCTCGAGCCGTGCTCTACCTCATTCATTCTCGAGCCGAGCCGAGCTTGGATATGTTCAATCTCGGTTTGGCTCGTTAACACCCCTTATGCTATTGTAATTTGATTTTTTTTTTGTATTTATTTATGCTCATTTTCTTTTGGCTTGTAGATGGGAAGGAGCCTTTGAATTAAAGGAGCAGACATCTTAGTTCTTAGAATTAGAATATCTTATGTATACATTTAAATCTTGTAATTGATGTATAATATATTGTAAATTACTATTGTGTTAATCATTTTTTTGTTTCCTTTAAAGTATATAACTTCTCTCTTGATCTATTACCATTCAATTTATAGAGCTTATTTAAAATTATATTAATCATACAACATATGCTAAAAAAAATACAAAATAATTATATTCATAAAAAATCCTAAACCTCAACTGTAGAGCATACTTTAAAAGTATATTAATCATATAAGATATCTTTTTAGCTACATATCTTGGAGATTTAAAATTTTCATACAAGTAATCTTATAAAGATTGTAAATTTTTGTGTGTATTGTTTTTTTTGACAGGATTGTGTGTATTATTGTTGAGTATTCAAAGTTTAACACTTAAATTAAGAAGGTAATATGCCACTTTTTATTTTAACTAGTTGTTAGATACAATTAATTTGTCAGCTTTAGAGTGTTTGTAACAAATTTGCGTATTCATTATGTCATATTTAATGTGTGTTATAAATTTGAAGTTACACATAGAGATGAATCCATGTGTTTTTATCAGTTTCTATAAATTAAAGGTGTCATATCATTGTTCGTTAATGATTTAGGAAAATAAATAAAATTAAGTAATTAGTTGTTATAGTTTGAAACAGTTTGATTCAGTTCAGTTTGAAACAGTTTGATCCAGTTTGATTCTATTCAGTTTAGAACAGTTTGAAACAGTTTTCAGTTGATTTCAGTTCAGTTTAAATTCAGTTCGGTTCAGTTTATAACAATTTTTCCATCGGTTAATTTCAGTTCAGTTTAAGTTCGGTTCATGTTTCAGTTCAGTTTTAGTTCAGTTAAGTTGCAGTTCACTTTAAGCAGTTGGCTTTTGATTATTTCACTTTTCAGTTATGTGTCATTTCAGTTCAGTTTATTCAGTTCAGTTGGCTATCAGTTTGCAGTTCACCCATCAGTTTTTAACCAAACTAACAGCTCTATATATTGGCTTCAATTTAGAAGATACTTGAATTTGTTGGTTTCCCTAAACCAGCGTAAACATGTAAAAGGATTCCCAAAAATATAAGAAAATAAAACATATAAGTTAGAGAGAGAAACTAAAAAATAGATTAAAATATTAAAAAGTCGATGACATGGGTGGAAAAAGAGGAGAAAGTATAAGGGACGTTACCAAGGTTAGAAAAGAAAACAGTGTGCTGATTAAAAAAAAACCAAAAAAGAAAATGTGTAGTTTCAAAAGAAACAAAGAGAGTAGTGACTAGTTTAGTTACAAAATGGCAAATTAGCTAAATAGCCTATCCGTGTCACGACAAAACCATAGACCATCCAACCAGTCAAGAATGTCCTCCCAAATGAACCAGATAAAAGAAAATCCAAGTCAGGGAAAATGTTAGTTGAAACGTAGAACTCGGTGCTGACTGCTGACACTGATATATTTGTCTCTTTAGTATTCATTTGAGTTCTATTAAACTTGCCAAAAAAAGGTCGGAATATATTCACACCGTCTTTGATGGGACCAAACTCTAAAGATGAAAACTCTGATTCTTTGCTTCTATCTAGCTCTAATTTTGTTGTTACAAATTGCTTTTACTCATGCCCAGCCGAAATTTAATTGCTTTTTGTATGGGTATAACCCAAGTACGTTAGCGGACCCCTGTGATAAGTCCGCGAACGCCATAACGGACGCGAACACTGTAAATGTTGCCTACAGCTCTAACAAGCCAGTACATCAACATGGTCCGACAACGTTGGCGGTCGTCAAACAAGACAAAATAAGGGAATCTTCCCAACTGTCAAAAGCACCACGACCGTACATGTGTAAAAGGATTACGCACCCTGTCAGGTGAATAGTACTTCTATAAATACCCCACTAGTACTATTCTGCAGGTACATTCTCTCACACTCAGAATTCTTATCTCTCTCTCTCTACTTTCTCTCTCTAAATCCTATTTGAACACGTGCTGACTTGAGCGTCGGAGGGGGTTTCCTCGCATGCCCCCCGAGGGTAGTTCACGTTTGCTTCTTGTGCAGTTATTCACTAGCGGAGTCAAACCCTAATCTTTGGCGGACTTCTCTTAAGACCGCCAACCGTTTCATCACCGAAACAACTTGGCGCTAGAAGGAGGGGACTTCCATCTTTGTGAACGCCAACATGGAAAGAGCAAAAATGACGGCCGTGATCCATCAGAGTTAGACGCTGGGAATGTCAACGAGCAGCAAACCCCTGGGAACAATGTGTCTCAGGTAAACACTGGAAGCGGATCATTTAACCTGGCTCAACTAAGTCAATTCTCCCCTGAGCAGCTACAAACTGTAGCGTCTTTCATTCAAATGTTACAAGCGGGTACTCAGCCTAACAACACTCCCACTCCTAATGCAAGGGTCGGTCAGCTTCGTAGGCGTATGTCGACCATGAATGGTCGACAACGTCGATGGCACCCCCATGAGAAGAATGCGGACCTTCAATCAGGAGGGACGCCAGATGGAAAGGCAAATTGAGGACCCAGAATATGAGGAAGTCATCCTAGAAACTGAGGATCTCAACGATTCTGAAGATGAGAGTCAAAGTCGTTCTCGCCGGGAACACAGCATCAGTGGAGCAAGCAATTATTCTGCTGGCGGGCATCTATTGATCAAGCCTAAGCAGTCTCCTTTCATTCCAGAAATCTTGAACCACCCCATGCTGCGAATCAAGATGCCGTCCTGCAAGTATGATGGCACCTCAGACCCAGACGATCATGTGACCGCTTATGAGGGGCACATGTATTTATACACTCAGGTGGACGCTATCTGGTGTAAGGTTTTCCCATCTACTTTGACTGGGATTGCCCAGACATGGTTTAAAAGCACCAGGACTGGGATTGCCCAGACGAATCTCAGAAATTCATGTAATAAGCGGCGGTCCGATTCATGGCGGTAGCGTGAGTGGGGCAAAGGCCAGCTTAAAAGAATTCAGACACCAAGTTAATTTCAATGAAAGTATGCAGTGGAAGAGGCCGCCTGCAATGCCGGCCATGTCTTTCACAATTGAGGACGCGAAGCACGTCGTTTATCCTCATGATGACCCTCTGGTGGTCACGCTGAAAGTGTCAAACTGTCTAATCCATAGAATTCTGGTAGACGGAGGTAGTTCCACGAACATACTGTACTTCTCAACCTTTGAAAAATTGATGATTGGCAGGGAACATCTGAAGCCTGTACGTTACCCAGTGATTGGTTTCACGGGGGCGTCAATGATTCCAGAAGGCTTGATAACCTTACCGGTCAGAGTAGGGGAGGATGAGAACGCCAGGGATGTGATGGCGAAGTTTTTAGTGGTTGACGTGCCTGGAGCTTATAACGCAATTATCGGGCGCCCTTTCATTCATGACGTCCAAGGAGTTGTGTCAACTTATCATTTGACTATGTTGTACGTTTCCAATCTCGGGACGACAGCAAAGCTGAGAGGAAATCAAGAGATGGCAAAATCATGCTATCTAACAGCACTGAAGCAACCGGCAAGGAGAGTGCCGGTAGAAGAATTAAATCCGCCAACTCGGAAACAAAGGCGAGCTCAGAGGAGGGCTCTGGCGAATGAGGAAAGATCCGAGAAAGGGGGTGAGGAGATGGATGTTTTAATGGAAGAACTGGAATCCAGGCCTGACGATACTCCAAGGCCCAAACCGGATGGAGAAACTAAGCAGGAGATGCGCGAGATGATCGAAGCTAGGACAAAGGGCTGTTGGAACAGACATGGACCCAAAGGTCAGGGTCAACCTGGTGACTCTCCTAAGAGAAAACGCGGACGTCTTCGCGTTCTCAGCGAATGAGATGCCGGGAATAGACCCGGCCGTGATGGTACATCGTCTGAATGTTGACAGCACTGTCCGACCTGTCAAGCAAAAGAAGCGAAATTTTTCGGCCGAAAAGAACAAGGCCATAAAAGAGGAGGTTGATAAGCTATTGGCAGCTGACTTCATTGAGCCATGCGACTACCCAGAGTGGTTGGCCAATGTAGTCATGGTAAAGAAAGCTAACGGCCAATGGAGGATGTGTATGGACTTCATAGACCTCAACAGAGCTTGCCCAAAGGATTGCTATCCGCTGCCGAGAATAGACCAGCTAGTAGACTCTACTAGCGGTCATGCATTGTTAAGCTTTATGGATGCCTTCTCGGGCTATCATCAGATCAGCTTGCTCGAGGCCGTAAAGCTGCGTTCATCACCGATTGTGGAGTATATAATTATAAGGCAATGCCGTTTGGGCTCCGTAATGCGGGGGCGACCTATCAAAAACTAGTCGACAAAGTGTTCGCGGATCAGAGGGGAAGGAATATCGAAGCATATGTTGACGACTCCATCGTCAAGAGTAAAACTGACCGTGAACATTTGGACGATCTGGAAGAGACCTTCAGAACTTTGAGGAAGTATAAGATGAAGCTCAACCCAAAGAAATGTGTATTTGGGGTGAGAGCGGGGAAGTTTTTAGGCTTTTTGGTAAGCAAAAGGGGGATTGATGCAAACCCAGACAAAGTCCAAGCCATTGTCGACCTGCCTGAGCCAAAAAGCGTCAAGGATATTCAGCGGCTAACAGGGAGAATGGTGGCCCTCACTCGATTCATTTCAAAATCAGCAGACAAAGCTTTGCCTTTCTTTGCCCTGCTAAGGGGGAATAAGAAGTTCGAGTGGGGAGAGGAGCAAAGCAAAGCATTCCTGGCGGTAAAAGAGCATTTAAAGAAGCTACCTACCATTACAAGGTCCGAGACTGGAGACATATTACAACTATACATCTCGGCCTCGCCGAAGACAGTCGCGGCCGTGTTGTTGGTAGAAAAGGAGAAGAGGCAGCAGCCAATGTATTTTATCAGCCACATTCTTAATGGTCCGGAGAGCCGTTACCAGCTGGTAGAAAAAATGACCTTGGCCGTGGTAATAGCCGCCAGGAAGCTCAGACCATACTTCGACTGCCATCCCATTCAAGTTTTAACCAACCAGCCGCTAGAAAAAGCGTTGCAGAAGATGGATAGTTCCGGCCGCTTGCTGAAATGGGCCGTTGAACTATCGGAGTATGATATACAGTACAAGCCCAGGACCGCTATCAAAGCGCAGGCTCTGGAAGATTTTATCGTGGAAGCCTCATATGAGGAGGAAGAAGTGGAGCAAAAGGAAGTCTGGCTACTGGAAGTCGACGGATCGTCCGCTGTTAGCGGATCTGGAGCAGGTATAGTAATGACTAGCCCTGAAGGAGATTCTTACCAGTACGCCATCAAGTTCGCCTTCCCGGTGTCAAACAACGAAGCAGAATATGAAGCGGCAATTGCCGGACTGAGAATGAGTTTGGCAGCGGGTGCTAAGAAGGTGTTTTTAAAAACGGACTCACAGTTGGTGAGCGGCCAATTGAGGGGAGAATTTGAAGTCAGAGAGGCCAACATGCTAAAATACGTCGAAAAGGCCAAGGAATTGATAGCTCAATTGAATCATTTTGAGATTCAAGCGATACCTAGGGTCGAGAACACGAAAGCGGACGCATTGTCCAAGTTGGCAAGCTCTGACTCATTTAGCATTGAAAGAACTGTCACGGTGGATGTCTTGAAGGAAAAGAGCATCACAGAAAAAGTCGTAACCGTCAATAGTATAAACCAGCAGGGGGAATGGTTTAGTGAGCTGGTGGCGTACAAGTTGACTGGGACGCTTCCCAATAATCCTTCGTCTGCCAAGAAGTTGAAGCGACAAGCGAGTTGGTACGTCATATACCAGAATGAGCTATACAAGAAATCATTCAGTTTACCTCTGCTTAAATGCGCGACCGCATGGGAATCCGCAAAGATCCTTGAAGAAATACATGAAGGTATATGCGGCAACCATATTGGCGGAAAGGCTCTGGCACTTAAGGCATTAAGAGCGGGGTTCTATTGGCCAAGTATGCTGGCAGATGCCCAGAGCTACGTTAAGAGATGTGATAAGTGCCAGAGATACGCTCCTGTTATTAACCGACCAGCCAATGACTTACAGTCTATCCTATGCCCGATTCCGTTCGCTCAGTGGAGAATGGACATCCTGGGACCGTTCACCACAGCGACCGGAGGGAGGAGATTCCTAATAGTGGGCATTGACTATTTTACAAAGCGGATAGAGGCAGAGACGACAGCAAAAATCAAGGCAAATCAGGTCAAGAAATTCATCTGGCAAAATATTATGACAAGATTTGGGATCCCCATGGCTATCGTCTTTGATCATGGCGTCCAATTCGATTGTCGTCCTGTACAGGCCTTCTTAACGGAATTTCGGGTAAAATTTGCATACTCAGCCGTTTGCCACCCTCAGAGCAACGGACAAGCAGAGGCCGCGAACAAGCAGATCCTAAACGCCTTGAAGAAAAAGCTAGATGAATTCAAAGGAGGATGGGCTGATATGGTACCGGCAGTACTATGGTCGAATAGGACAACAGAGAAAGAAGCGACGGGAGAGAGCCCGTTCAAGTTAGCCTTCGGTACAGAAGCGGTGTTGCCAGTAGAGGTGGGATTGCCCTCTTACCGGATCAAGCACCAAGACCTGCGTAGGAATGACCAGGCACTTAGGGAAGACCTAGACTTTTTGCCAGAAACAAGGCTCATGGCAGAACTGAGAGCAGCCGCTTACAAAGATAGAATCAGCAAGGCTTACAATAAGAAAGTCATGGAGAGGCCATTAGACGTGGGCGACTTAGTCCTTCGCAGAACAGCAGCCACCGGCAAGGCGCATACTGAAGGAAAGCTGACTGCTAACTGGGAAGGTCCTTATGTCATAGCCAAGAAGATTGCTCCCGGTTCTTTCATTTTAAAGAGTATGGACGATAAGGAGCTTAAAAATTATTGGAATGCTAGCGTCCTAAAGAAATACTATGTTTGAGTTATTGAATGTAATAGGCCGAGAGCCAACACTTATTACATAAATAATACATGCTTCCGTTAACAATTCATCAATTGTCTTGTTATTTTCATGCATATTAATCAAAAGCCATATGACAGGCTCAAAGTGCGTTAACGGTCATATGACAGACCTAGCACAAATCAAAAGTCATATGACAGTCTCAAAGTGCGTTAACGGTCATATGACAGACCTAGCACAAATCAAAAGCCATATGACAGGCTCAAAGTGCGTTAACGGTCATATGACAGACCTAGCACAAATCAAAAGCCATATGACAGGCTCAAAGTGCATTAACGGTCATATGACAGACCTAGCACAAATCAAAAGCCATATGACAGGCTCAAAGTGCGTTAACGGTCATATGACAGACCTAGCACAAATCAAAAGCCATATGACAGGCTCACGAACATTAGCGGTCATACAAAAGATCAGACGATAATTATTAACAAATAAAAAGATTGGCTTACATACAACAATCAGACGATAATGAAAGTGACAGAAACGCAAGATATAAAGTACTTTCCCATAAAACAAAAGCTACTGGCTTGGCGGCCAACTACAGGTAAAACGATGGCGGCCAAATGAAAGGCTTTTAGTTGGAATTGTACTTATAAAATTAAGAAACGTTAGCGTTTACAAATGCCAACATGGACCGAATAAAGAGTTGAAATATTCAAAAATTACAACTATAAGCTATTAGAAGAACAGGAAGA
Source organism: Beta corolliflora (assembly GCA_947648045.1). Taxonomy (NCBI): domain Eukaryota; kingdom Viridiplantae; phylum Streptophyta; class Magnoliopsida; order Caryophyllales; family Amaranthaceae; genus Beta; species Beta corolliflora. Next base: position 1,763,685 of record CANSZD010001209.1, read on the forward strand.
GCTGAGAGAAGGCCGCCAAAAACTTCAAGAGGGGGGGACGTCCTGGTTGGTCTGCTCCGCTAGTTCCCGGGGGTCCGCATCCGCTATAGCGTCCTCATCAGTAAACTTCGGATCCCCCTCAATGGGAGTGAGATGCTGACCGTCAGCATGAGCGTCCTCGATCACATTCCAGTCAAATCCTGGAACGGCCTTGCACACGCACCTCATGGCGGCAGCCCATCCCCCGTCATACCTCTTGTGGAGAGCCGCCACATATTCATCAGATTGCTGAAACTCAACAACAGCCTTGGCGCCCCTAACCTCGGCCGGCGGCGGCGTCCAGACAAAGCAATATCCTTCTCAGTTTGAGCCGTGTCCAGAGCCTTGGTTAACGTCTGAACGTTAGCTTCAGTCTCCTCCAGAAGAGATGCTCGCATCCTCAACGTTACTAGCTCATCTTCCTGGGCTGCCAACTTCTCCTCTGCATCCTTCAGCAGGTCCTGGCAAGTCTCTAACGACTGCTTATTGCTGTTCGCCAGCTTCTGGTACTCAACATACTGCTCTATTAGTTCAATGGCAGCATTGTTGGCCTGCAAAGAGGAAAGGAAAACGTCAGAAGGAACAATAAAAAAAAAAGAGGAAAAATAAGTGAACAATAATAAAACTAAGTACAAAAACGCACCACAAGTTGGTCATGAGCCAGCCTTGCAGCAGGAGTTACCAAGGATCCTGCCGGCCTGTCTAATGGCAGCTGCATGCCTTTCAGAATACGGTAGGCAAGAATGCCACCGTTCTCGGGAATATCGGCATACAACGACTCATCTTCCCTGACGTCCCAGTCAGGCTGATAAATCTTACCGGGAACGACGGGCCGGCGAGCAAAGGAGGCCACCACAGCATCACTTAGCGGTACCTCTTTCTTCTCGATCCACTCATGGTACCGAGAGAAGATGCTGGGAGATAAGTTGGACAGAAAGCTGGGCATGGTAATCAGCTCCCGAATCTTCTCACGGATGGAGGAGTAAGAGCCTGACAGCCAAGAGGCACCGCTAATATGTTCTGGACCAGTAGCCGCGACAGCCTGCTCCCGAACCTCTAGAGGAGCATCCGCATTCAGATCTTCCACCTGAACAGTCTCATGGGTAGGAGCAGAAGAAGCAAGGTCAGCCAAGGGCTGCCTTTTGTTGGCAGATGTGTCCTCCGCAGTTTGCTCGCGGGGCCGCCTCCTGTTCCCACCACCCCTGGCAACAGGCCGGGAGGTAGAAGACCTAAGGGGAACGACAGGGGATGGCCGGCCGCTAGTACCAGCAACAGCAGCAGCGACACCCTGAACAGGGGCGCGAGCAACAGTTACACCGCCGCGGCCGCGACGGATGTTTTGAGGGCCATTGCGGTTCCCTCCCCGACGACCGTTAGTGATGCCGTGCATGGTCTCGTACTCATGGGAAGGAGCAGGCTGCAAATTGGTTAACGGTTGAAGGTTCTCGTCCACACAAAGTGTGTCGAGATCAAGACAGTCAAAACCTGTGAACGGCAAGAAACAAGTTAAAAAAAAAAATCATCAGTTGGACCAGTCCGATAACAAACTTACCATTTTCATGGGTATGACATAGCAGCATAGCCGACAAAGGCTGGTTCCCAAGAATATACTTTGTGTGAGGAAGCCAGTACTTAGGCTCCTTAACCTTGGATTTCTTTCCATCCTCATAGGTGATGAGATAATCTTCAGTGTCAAAATATGAGAAGGCAGTCAACTCATCCCCAGTCAACGGAACTTGAGGTAGGTGTTCCATATGAGGACACGGCTCAGTAAAGTGGCGGCGTATAGGAAAATCCTCAGGCACCTGTAACCAGAAAAAGGCATCCTGCCAACCCTTCAAACCGGTCACCTTGGGCTGAACGGTCATTTTCTTGTCGGCCGTTGTCAACGACCACCAACCAGCTTGCCTGGAAGACCCATTTTTCTTCAACTAGTGAAGATGACGGAATAGATTTAAAGTCTGGGGGAAGTCCAAAAAACGGATAACCCAAAAGTACGCGATCAAATTCGGGACCGCCAATGGTGTAAGTTGAGCCAAACAGACATTAAAGGCATTCAAAATCTTCAGGCAGTCAGAGAGCATCAGACCCTGGACCGACAACAGTTTCCTCTTCAGTTTTGTCGTCCTCCATGTCATTGGCGTCTTCGACCCTCCCAGCAACATTGGAGCTCTCTCCGATAACGCGTTCCGACAAGGGCTCGCTAGTGCCAATATTCGCGGCAGTAGTGTCAGTCGCGTCTTCGGTGGCACGAGCATGAACAGACCGGTGCTGGTAAACTGACTCCTGGTTGGCCATGACGGTTGCAATAGAGTCACTGTCGTCACCTAAATCAATAATATGAGGATTAGGAGTCGCAGATCCTTGTAATCGGTCATAAAAATCGACCGCCACCTCAACCCCAGCATCCGCCAAGTTATCCAACCAGGCGTGCTCTCTAAGAGGGGCTACTTCAAGGCCGGGAACAACATCGGCTGGAGGATGTCTAACGGAACGCCTAGCAAGAATTTGATGCCTAAGTTCCCTAAGCGTTTGCCTATCACCGCTCTGGCTAGCGGATAGATACCTCCTAGTCAGGCTATGCTCCTCAGGGGTGGCAGGGTCGTTAAGAAACTTCGACCTCAGTTCTCTTTCTCTCTCGGCCGTGAGGGGTATATCCGCTAACAACCCGGTCCTCCCCACTCGGGCTTCGAGCGGAGACGGGTTCACTATCGGCCATGGGAGAGGTAGGCTCACTATTGGCCAAAGGGGAAGAAGTTTCGCTATCGGCCAGGGGTGAAGAAGGGTCACTCTCGGTCATGAACGCCTCACTAAGGGCATTCTGGCTATCAGACTGGTCCGACATGATGAATACACAAAGAAACTTAAGAAAACGAGGAGAAAAATTGAAGAAATACCTGGAAACGAAAGGTCGCCGGAAAAAAGTAAAGTAGTAAGTGAAAGACGCCGAAAAAGGTGAGCAAAGTTCCCAAACAGTGAAATTGCACCCAAAAGACTCGAACTTGAAGCAAAAGAACCACCGAAAACGTAAAAAGAACGCCGGAAGAACACGAAACTTCAAACAAAGAAACCCAGAAAACCTTCGTCAAAAAATGACGAAATTTTTAATGCCAGGAGACCGGAAAATGAAAACTAAGAGGTTTGGTAACTTTTCGAAGTAATTTGAGCACAGGAAAGGTGGTATCTAAGCAACTCAAGCTTCGGCTATGGAGGTTTTGTCAGAGAAAAATGGAGAAGGAAAGAGAAAGCTTTGAGAATAAAGGTAAAGAAATCCAAAAAGGACAACTACTCCAATATAAGGCACGAATGAGCGGCTGAGATTGAAAGACCTCTCAACTCCCTCTCCAGATTCATGCCAAGTGTCAAAACACGGTAAACCCTAATAAAGTAAAGGGCGGGATTTTCGAAAAAGTAATCATTAACTTTTCGAAATTTTCCAACTCCCTACGACGACACGTGGCACCCAACAAATTAACTTCTTCAAAAAATTGAGCACGGCAACAATGATCCGCGTCCACCAACAACATCATTAACGGTCAAGACCCCAAATGATGCTGGGGGGGCTAGTTGTATGGGTATAACCCAAGTACGTTGGCGGACCCCTGTGATAAGTCCGCGAACGCCATAACGGACGTGACACTGTAAATGTTGCCTACAGCTCTAACAAGTCAGTACATCAACATGGTCCGACAACGTTGGCGATCGTCAAACAAGACAAAATAAGGGAATCTTCCCAACTGTCAAAAGCACCACGACCGTACACGTGTAAAAGGATTACGCACCCTGTCAGGTGAATAGTACTTCTATAAATACCCCACTAGTACTATTCTGCAGGTACATTCTCTCACACTCAGAATTCTTATCTCTCTCTCTACTTTCTCTCTCTAAATCCTATTTGGACACGTGCTGACTTGAGCGTCGGAGGGGGTTTCCTCGCATCCCCCCCGAGGGTAGTTCACGTTTGCTTCTTGTGCAGTTATTCACTAGTGGAGTCAAACCCTAATCTTTGGCGGACTTCTCTTAAGACCGCCAACCGTTTCATCACCGAAACACTTTTATTGCAAAGGCAACCGTACAAATTCCTTCAGCAAAAACCTGAACAAACTTTTAACCACCATATCCTCAAACACGGAGATTCATAATGGATTCTACAACTTCTCTGAGGGGCAGGAACCTAACAAAGTTTATGGTATTGCGACATGTCGAAGAGACCTCTCGGTGGCTAACTGCCGCAATTGCATCAGTGATGCAACAACCAATTTTCGACATATATGTACTATGAATAATGAGTCAATTGGGTATTATCAATCTAGATGCATGCTGCAATATTCAGTTAGGCCGATATTGGGTCTCAGAGACAGCAGCCTCAACTGGACATATCCGAGCATAACGCAAATTTCTGAAGTTTATGTAGAAAAATTTACAAAAAAAGTTACAACTTTATTTAGTGAACTAATAAACAAGACAGCAAGCGGGGATTCTCGGTATAAATTTGCAGCAGGAGCTGCAAATGTTACTGCTTCCGTAGAAGCATATGCATTAACACAGTGCAATCCGGATTTATCGCCGTCAGATTGCTCTGATTGCTTGCAAAGAAGTGTTAGGGAATTACAATCATGTTGTAGTAGGCGGACGGGAGCTGGAATTCAACTACCCAGCTGCCCGGTTGAGTTTCAAAATTACCAATTTTTGCAGCTGGCTGGATGGAATTTACCCACATCAGTTCCATCTTCATCTGCTCCAAATTCCGCTGACTCTAGAAGTAAACCAGGTAATTATCTTTTTCATTGTTTGTATTCCTGTTGATCCATATGCTAAGAGCATTCCTATCCATGACCATTTTATGTCATGGGAAATGGTCATTTGCCATAAAACAAAAGAAAAATAAATTTGCATTCCACTTGTGACAAAACTTGTCATGAGGATTGGTCATGACAAACCATGGGTACGGTCATGACTCATGGGAAACCAATGATCTAGGAGCTTAACATGTAGCCTTGTTAAGGTACTTTTTAGTTTTTTATGGTTTTGTTATTTAAATTTGCAATGGTTATATATGAAAATATACTGATTGAAAAAAATTGAAGCCAAATTTATTTGAGATCTAAGTTGTTCGTGAAAAAAAAAATTTACGGAAGAGGGATGAATTTTACGATAAAGTTATTTACTATTTTCTCAATGTTCATCTTCTTTCCATTAATTAACTATAGTACATTAGGATAAATGACCATATATTAACTTGAGGGAGGGAGAAAGGCTCACCGGCTGCTTCAAGACGAAAACCTTTAACGAAACCCTTGCCAATTTCAGCTCAAACGGACACTAGCAAAAAAATGATAATCTGCGTCTCTCTATTTGCGTCGAACGAAAAAACAACTGATGCAAATGTGCACGAACGGACGATTTGCATCAGATCATAGTCAAAATCCGACGCAAATAACCAATGAAAATGAGTAAAAAGAAGATTTGCGTCGGACGTGCACAAAAGTGCGACGCAGATGATTAAAGGCCAAAGATTTAGATTTAACAATATGCGTCGGACGTGCACCTAGATACGACGCAGATGATTAAAACCCAATTTGAATCCAACAATGTGCGTCGGATTTCACTTAGGGTGCGACGCAGATAGTGAAAGCCCAATTGTAAAAGTGTGCGCGCTTCTTTTTATTTACTCAGGGTTATAAACCCTACCAACTTATTCCTTCCTCAATCCTAACACAGCCGTCACTCCCCTCTCTCTCCCCCTCTCTCTCCTCTGTTTCCTTCTCTCTTTCCTTCAAATATTGAATTCATCTCAATTATTGCCGCCGTAAATTAAATTCATCGGGATTTCGTGGTTGTTTCTTGTCGGTTTACGTTGGTGTTTGTCGCGGTGTTTCGTTCTTTCATCTCACTCCCAGATCTAGTGAGTGTGAATTTTTTTTGGCTTTCATTTGAGTTTTTATGATGTCGGTTTGCTTTGATTTTTTGTTATCTTGATTTGGGTTTTTTTGCAGTTTTTGTATCTGTTTATTTTGGGTTTTTTCCAGTTTATGTTGGCCAAAATCTGGGTAACTTCCATCGATCTTTTGTGCAGGACGATGGTGTAAAGTAAACAGCACGGCATATGTACAGCTCTCTTCGAGAGTGGCTTCCTGTTGGATTTTGCTTCGAGAGTGGATTCCGTGAAGACTAGCCTTAGCATCATCATCTTCTTGTTATTTTTTCCTTGGACTTTCTAATAACTCACCAATACTATTTCCCTTTTTATTATCTTGCATTGATACTTTGATAGTGCTGAAGTGTCGTCATCAAACATCAAAATTCTAAAGAAATCAGAGGTTTCTCAATTTGCATCCAACAAGATACTAGTGGGTATACTCTGCACTTTTCTTTTTTTTTTTTTAGTTTTGTGAATGTTTATTTAATGTCAAGGCACATGCGTAATCCATCATGAAATAATTCAAGGACGCAAAACCCAAACAAACGAAACCCAGCTCGTCGGAGAGAGGAGATTTCACAAACATTGTGTTTTTGTTGTTTTAATTTCATGTGTAAGGGGTTCTTTTTAGTGAGAGAGGTGAGAGAGAATGGGAAATGGAGCGGCGAATGAGAGAGATTAGGGTTAGAGAGAGAGTGTGTAAGGGTGTAAATGAGAGGTAAGGATTTAAACTCGAAAAATAAAAGGGGGAAAACATGTGTTGCTATAATTGGAAATGATGTGCGCATAAGTTTGACCTCGATAGCCCGACGGAAATCATTCTCCTAATTTGCGTTAGAAGGGGATGTCTAACCGTTGCAATTGGTTCGCCATCATATGCTGTAATAATTTGCGTCGGATGGGGATGTGTAACCGACGCAAATGAACCAATTACGTAAGGGTTTTATTTGTTTGACGCAAATCATGGGACGCAAATTAACGTTTTTCTACTTGTGCAAATAACTCTCACAGAAAAGCGAGAAGTATTTCACTTATTGAGATATGGAGGTTAATTAGTATAATAGTATATTAAAATATTTTGTTCCACAAGACTCCATTACCGGACATCCCCATCTTGGCATTGACATGACACTATAACGTATTATTCTATCTTTCATATATATTTAATTTCAAAAGCCAAAAACTAGTATATTAAATTAGTATTGTACACCCCCACACGTGACAAGGCCGTCAGTGCTGAAAATTCTATAAAATTACTATGAAAATGTCGCGTCGCATATTTAAATGTGTCATTGGGTGACGAAAGAGCCTTTTAATGCATTAATGTAAAAAATATTAGATCACAATTTTTTAATACCCACCAGTTCAAACTCACTATTAGAGCTGTCAATTCAGTTACTCGAGTCGGGTTCAGGTTAGGTCATCTCAGGTTTCAGGTCATGTTCTGTCAGGTGATGTCTGGTCACCAAATCCAACAGGTCGGGTACAGGTTGGGAACAGTTGTAATTCGCTTTGTTTCTTCTTTCAAGTTCGATCGGGTTCGACACATTCTATTTCGAAACACTTCATCTTTCATGGTCATGTGGTAAAATTAGGTAATGGGTCGCAACAGGTTGGGACAATAACAGGTTTTCGAGTTATAAACGATTTCAAGTCCTAATCAAGTCAGGTGTCGAATCGGGTTTAGATCGTTGTTAGGTCGCATCGATTCAGTTATCGGTCTTTTTTGGGCGGGTGTCGGTTTAAGTTCAGGTCATGGAGTACTAGGTCTAGATCACTTATTAGTTATTATTATGTCGGGTACATGTCAAGTTACAGGTGACCCGTTTTACTAAAATTTTAGGTGCAAGCTAAGTCAGATACAAGTCATTAGAGGTTCAAGTCGAATTCTCAGATCAGGTCATTTTTTAACAACTCTACTCACTATGATGCATAGCCAATTCGAATGCTCGATTGATTTGTTAGAAAACTTTAGGATAGTCCCATATATATCATCTATTAACATGAATGATGAGAGAAATCCTATTGGAGCATTTCAACTAGTTCATCCAAGCCAAGCTAAACCATATCCTAATATTTTTTTTTTGAAAGAGAAATTTCATTAATTGAAGGCTAAACAGCATCTACAATAGGTATTAAAGAAAAACAAGATACAATTAAACAAGACTAAATCAAATTCGTCTTCAAAGAAACTACAATGAACCAGATCGAGCAATACAACGCAACCCCCTTGTATTTGCTGAATCAAGCAGCTATTGATGAGGAAGTCTATCATTCTGATATAGTTTGGGAAGAACATTCTTGATCGAGTCAGGTTGACCGCATCTGAGATTCCAATACCTTCATGTTGAGTCTCGAACTTCAACCAATGAGAATAATTTCTCATACCTAAAAACAAAAGAACCATACTCACAACTCCCATAGGGGAGAAGGAGATTTCCAAAACAGAAACTAAAAACCCCATAGCAGGGTTTGAGAAAATCTCATAAAGAGAGACTAATTTATTAAACAAAGCAAGAAAATGAACAAAAAACTGAAAATAAAAAGGGAAAAGGGGCTTACCATGGATGAAATCATCCATGGCAGCCCCTAATTGATGAAGAAGGGGTAAGGGAGGCTAGGGTTTGAGAAACCATATCCTAATATAATATATGCTCAACAGAAACAAAACACTATTATACATGTTTTAGCTGACAATATCTTCCAGATATGGTGTAACAGGTATCTTATGCCCTCACTTTCTCTCTCCTCCCCAAAAAAAACTTTCATTTATCACTTATCACAACAATGGCGTCAAAATCCAAGATCTACTTCGTTCCTCTTCATGAAGTTCTCTCTTGCACTCTTTATCTCTCTCGTGTACCTTTCTCTCTCTTCCTGGTGCGTCATCGGTGCGTAGCCTCGTTTAGATGTGTTTTCTCACCAATCCTCCGGTGATCTGTCATCGCTCTGGCGCCGCCGCTGCTGCTTCTCGTTTGGTTGCTGGTTCAGTTCTTTTTCTTCTCAAAAATCTCGGATTTTTACCTCTATAGCTTTCTTAGTTCTTCTAGTTCTATGCTTGACCTTTCAAATTCAGCAATGGAGTTTCTAGAGTTGTTATTGGCTTGCGATTGAAGTCGATAATTCTTGATATTTGATGCTCATATTTTTATGCTATTGACGTTCATAATTCTGCACACATCCCAATTCTCATCAATTTAATTTGCTTGATTCCTCCTCCACCTCGCGGCCTGCATCGCATGCACACTGCGCAACACCATCTTCAGGTGTGGTTACACATGTTGAATAGGCTTAATGACACAGATGCCAACTATTAAAATAAGTTATCGTTTGGGCTAAATAAATGACCAGCTCAACATCACAAGATAGTCATCATAATCACCAGATAGGTGGCTATTGTGGGTCCTACCCAGGAGTTGACCTAACTTAAGGAGTTTAGGGATCCACAAAAGGACTGGAAAAGATGGTTACCCGAAAAGGCAATATAACACTTATCCCAAGAAAGGCCCATCTTATCGAAGTTACATGTCTTGGAATTCCCAACAGTATAAATAGCACTAGTCTCATCAATGAACAGGTATTCAATTCTAACCTACCAAAAGTTAGAGCATCTCTCTCTACATTGATCAATTTCTCTCTTTACCTCAATTACATTTGACTTGAGCGTTGGAGGGGCGATCCCGGAACAACCCCCGGGGTAGTCTAACCTTGTTTTGCGAGATTTCGGTGTATGGTTAACGGAACTCAGTGGAACCTTCTTGGGGCCCACATCAAGTCCCAACCCTCAACAATCCTTAATTTCTTAGACAGAAACAGTTTGGCACCGTCTGTGGGGAAGTTACAAACAAAGTTACTTCGCCACCACTCAACAAGTTTACCTCATTGCCACTCAGCAACGGCCCCAACCAAGAACACTCGCTCACAGGCTAACCCCAATCTGACCGGAAGACCCCAACCGTTCGGAGAAGCTCAAAGGTCCGGACGAGCACCTTCACCTCCACCCCACCGTACCCCACGGTACAATCCCTGGATCCCATAGATGAGGGGTCCAATGAGAACCTTCAGAACTTTGATGGAAATCAACCTATGCCATGAGGTCAGCTACAACAAGCTGATCCCTAACCTATATCCACAGTAGATATAACTATGATAGCTTCTCAGCTTCACCAGACCCTATAGAGTAGCCTGTTGAATTGTTGGCAAACCTGCAACAAGGGCGCCCTCAACCGAACCCCAAACGCGCAAGGTCTAGTGCCCTCCCGTCGGGAAGAAAATGTCCCTCGCTCTATCCATGGACAGCCTAGTCGGTAACGGTCTAGAGAGATAGAAGACAACCAACTCGATCGACAGTGATCCAGGCACGAAGAAGATGAGCGCCATCCACCCAAAGGAAATTCCGCTCAGCAAGAGGAGGAGAACCATGTCTCAAGATCCTAATGACGCCCGACATTTCCTCAACGAGAAGCGCCTCAGTATAGGGTATGATGCCAGACATATCCTTGATAAGAAGGCTGCTCAACTGGAAGGGCATGGTGACTCGGCCTAATCCAGACCCCCTCGAATCAACAATGGTGCCATCAAGTTCATGGTTTCCTTCTACCAAGCAATCTTCGAAGCCCCCAGTCCAAGAAAAATCAAAACACCCCCATTGAACCATTTGCGGGACTAACCGACCCGGATGATCACATGGCCACATACAAAGCTCAAATGAGTGTTCAGACAAGTTGTGAAGCTACTTGGTGCCGTTTCTTTCCCACCACATTAAAGGGATTGGCGCTGAACAGGTTCCAAGAACTGCCCGCCGAAAATGTCACTGAATTCTCGGTACTAGAAAACCTGTTCATCCATGAGTTCGTTGCGGGAAAGAGGTAAAGGAAAACAAGCCTTCATTCGATGGCGGTCAGACGAAAGAAGAACGAAAGTCTGGCAGAATACATCAAATGATTCAATGAGGAATCGTTGAAAGTTTCAGATTTGCAAGGTGCGGTAGCATTCGCCGCCTTGATGTTAGGGCTCTTACCCGGTCGATTGAGATGGTCCTTGGCTGAAAACGAAGTTAAAACCTTCTCGTAAGCAATGAGCCAGGTTCAGAGGTTAATCCAGGCGACAGATATATGTCTCCACTCGGATAATGGGAGTAAGAAGAGGAAGGAAGAAGGAAATCACGAGGACTAGTCAAAACACCAAAAAACGAGAGGTCGGTGAGATAAATTTAGTGACCATGGTAACGACCCCCGGTTCAACAAAAATATGAGGGAAATATACTTGGACATAATGGACAAGTCCATGTTCCCCAGGCCACACTCCATCAGAACTTCATCCGCCCTGCGAGATAAAAGCCAATGGTGCGAGTACCATAAAGAATGTGGCACACCACCAAAGACTGTAGAGAGTTGAAGAAATCTCTCAGCAACTTAGAGGATCAGGGGAAGCTGAACCATTACCTTAGGCACTCGAAAGAGGATAGGGAAAAGTAGAAGGTGGATTAAACTGACAGCGGGGACATAAAGGATTCATCGGGGTCATAGCAGGTGGCTTTGCATCGGGAGGCCTAACCGGTTGATCCCTCAAAGCTGACCTACAGAGTCTCAAGCACCAAGTCCTTGACGTCAACTACCCTAAACCCCACTGCACTGTAATGACGTTTGGAGAATTCGGTCGAACACTGCACACGCCACATGATGACCCCCTGGTCATCGACTTAAAGGTGGCTAATACGAGGGTCAAGAGAGTGCTGGTCGAGAGTGGGTTGTCTGCTGCATAATAACCCTAGAGTGCCTCAAAAAGTTGAAGTACAGTGAGAAGGATGTAACACCCCTGAATCAGCCACTCATAGGCTTCGGGGGAAACTCAGTGCACCCAGTCAGATCTTTAAAGCTGCCCACTCGGATGGGGGAAAAAGGCAAGGGAAGAATCCTACTGATTGACTTCCTGAACAAAGCGAAAGCCGCAATTTCAATTTACCAGCTCCTTATGGAGTTCATCCAAGTGAGGGTAAGCAAAAGAATGGACACTCAAGTAAGGGAGGAAATCATCCAAGTACTCACTGAGTATAGAGATGTCTTCGCCTATGAAGCCTCGGAGATGCCCGGGCTAGACCCCAAAATCATGTGCCACGAACTTAACAGCAAGGAGGGGTTTAGACCAATCAATCAGAAGCTGAGACAACAAGGTCCCGAGCAGAACGATGCAGCATCAGCCGAGGTCAGGAAATTGCTTAAGGTAAGCTTCATACAAAAATGTCAGTATTCGGAGTGGTTGGCCAATGTAGTACTGGTCAAGCAATCGAGTGGGGCATGGCGGGTGTGCGAAAACTTCACAGACCTGAACAAGGCCTGTCCAAAAGAAAACCATACCCTACCTAAAATCGACAGGTTGGTCGATTGAACAGCTGGACATGCCCTCCTAAGCTTCATGGATGCAAATGCTGGATACCACCAAATTTCAATGGCTGAACACGATCGGATCCATACCACTTGTGTCACAAGCCAAGGCGTATACTACTATAAGATGATGTCATTCGAAATCAAGAATGTAGGGGCTACATATCAGCGAATAGTTAACAAGATCTTCAACGACCAGCTCGGTCGGAACATTGAAGTATATGTTGATGATGTGATCGTCAAAAGCAAAGCCAAGGGGGATCACCCCTCAGATCTAAGAGAGACCCTCGCAACCTTGAGGCAGTTCCGCATGATGTAAAATTCGAAGAAGTGCGTCTTCAAGGTGAAGGGAGGGAAATGCCTCGGATTCCTGGTAGATGAGAGAGGAATCGAGGCCAACCCATACAAGTTTAAGGCAATTATGGAAACGAAATCCCCTCGGAACGTACGAGAGGTGCAACACCTAACCGGTTGTTTGGCGGCCCTCGGACGTTTCCTCTTTAGGTCACTTGGGGGGAAGAAGCTGAACAAGTCTTCGCCTTCCTCAAAACACGTCTATCAACACTTCCTAAGTCGATCTCCTCCTTGCCGGGGGAAACCTTGTTCATATACTTAGTTGTATCAGAATACGCTCTCAACGCCGTTCTGGTAGCCAAACGAGAATAGAACCAACACCCGGTCTATTTCATCAGCCATGCCTTCCGAGGGGCGGAAGCGAAATACAGTGAAACAGAGAAAATGGACAGCTGATTCGAAGTTAACACGTTGCTTTCATGCTCACCAAATCAAAGTCATCAATGGACTGCCGCTCTGAAAGCTGATAGAAAGCAGAAATCATTCGAGTCGGATGACCGATTGCGCGGATCAGCTAGCCGACATCGGGCTAGAGTATGAGCCTAGAAGGGCTATCAAGGCCCATGCCTTGGCCGATTTTAAAAAAGAATGCACCACCAGGTAGACCTGGCAATCGGACCAATCAGATCGGATTCGGACCGGACCAATTCAGATCGGACCGCTTTCGGACCGAGTTACATTCGGACCGGGATCGGACCGGATCGGGACCGTTTCGGATTCGGACATCGTTCGGATTGTTTATTTCGGATCGGATTTCGGATCGCATCAGATCGGATTTCGGATCGGATCGGATTTCGGATTATAGTTTCAGATCATCATCGGATCGGACCGGATTTCAGATTGGTCAAGAAAGATTTGAGCTTATTTAGTAGGGTTGTCCTATGTAAATAAATTTTATTCTATGTGCAATTAGTATAGTAATTTTTTGGATATTAATGATTTAGTAGTTAGTACCCCTACATTTGTTTAAAATTATTCCGTCTAACTATTTGGGTTTCGTTAGAATCGTTACATATACTTACATCGTTTTGTTTACTTACATGTATTAGCTATTTAGCTTTTTTTTTATATTGTTATGTATGGACTATGGAGCTGCTACTTTAGTAATTTGTGTAGCCTTTGTGTTTTGTCTGACTATGGTGGAATCAGGAATGTATGGAATACTTATACTTGTGCTAATGTTTTTTTTTTAATATAAAAAAACGTGTTAGTTTCGGGCACTTTGGATTAAAGTCTAATCGAAGTTAATAATTTCGGATCGCTTCGGGTCGGGTTGCCTTTGGATCGGATTGATTTCGGATCGGGTTGCCTTCGGATCGGATCATTCGGATTTCGGATGCGTTTCGGATCAAGAATATTTCGGACCGGGATTCGGACCGGATCGGGACCGTTTCGGATTCGGATCAAGGTTCGGACCGTCTCGTTCGGACCCAGATCGGACCACGGATCGGATATTTCGGACCGGATTTTCGGATCAGGACCAGCTTTGCCAGGTCTACCACCAGGCCCACAATCTGAGAGCAAGATAGTTGGGAGTTGCAGGTTGACGGATCGTCCACCAAGACCGGGCGCAGAGCCGGGTAGTAATCAGACCTCTTGTGGGAGAGAAGATGGAGTATTCCATAAAGTTTAAAATTTTGGGATCAAACAATGAAGCTGAGTATGAATCCCTCATACTCGGACTCCAACTTTGCATTTTGGCCGGAGCCACGTCAATCAAAGCAAAATCCGACTCACAACTCATAGTGGAGCTGGTGTTGGGTGAATACGAGGCAAAAGAAGACAACATGAGAATGTACTTGGCCAAAACCCAAGATTTCATCAAGCAGCTGTCCCAGTTCGACATCACTCACATACCAGATTAGAAAATCAATAGGCCAATGCTCTGGCTCGGATAGCAAGCTCGGCAGAGGGGCCAGCCCCTCGGACCATCATGTGGGAAGTGTTGCATCAGTCAAGTATCATTGCCAAAGACCAGTTGGTATTGAATTGGTCATCCACCTGGATGGATGAAGTGATAAAATATCTGAAGGATGGGGAATTACCCGAGGATCATAAAGAGGCCGAGCGGATCAAGCACAAGTCATGGTGGCTCATGTGGCATGAGGACCAGCTCTACAAAAAGTCCTTCACTCATCTCTTGCTCAAATGTGTGACACCCGAGGAGGGTGACTACATCCTAAGGGAAATCGATCAAGGGGCATGTGGAAGCCATCAAGGGGGAAGGACAATAGCAGGAAAAGCAGTTAGAGCCGGTTATTACTAGCCAACTTTGAAAGGGGACGAACGCGAGCTGGTTAAGACGTGTCCCTCTTGCCAACTCCATTCGGACATCCCCAGGACCCCTACCACCCTACTGACCACAATGCAGATGGTTCTGCCATTCGACAAGTAGGGAATGGACCTCCTTGGACCATTTCCCCCAGCCTCGGGTTAAAATAAGTTCTTGACAGTCGGAATTGACTACTTCACCAAGTGGACTGAAGTCGAACCACTCTCATCAATAACCGACAAGCAGGTCCAAGCATTCATATGGAGGAACATCATCACTCGATTCGGAGTACAAGGGCATTGGTATCTGACAATGGTCGGCAGTTCAACAGCGACCGAACTCGAGAATACTGTGCCCGATTCGAAATTTAAACGAGGTTCTCCGTAGTGTCAAGGCCATAATCCAATGGACAAGCTGAGTCGACTAACAAGATCATCCTTAAGGGGAATAAGAAATCTTTGGAGGATGCCAAAGGAGCATGGGTTGATGACGTACCAGGAGTCCTATGGTCCGCTCGGACAACTACAAAGGAAGCGTGGAGTCACTCTCCCTTCAACCTAGTATACGGAAGCGAGGCAGTCCTACTGGGGGAGGTCGACATCCCCTCACCCCGAATGACATTCTATGAGTTCGAACTGAAAGAAGAAGAAAAACCTGTCAACTTGGATTTGCTACCGGAAACTAGGGGAAACACATTGGTAAAGTCCATTCGGTACAAGCAACGTATCACTCGGCAGTTCAATCGACGAGTAAAGGCCAGGCCAATTCGGCTCGACGATTAGGTGGTTCGGAAAGTCGAAGCTACATGGCTTTCACATCTCAAAGGGAAGTTGGGACCTAACTAGGACGGTCCCTACAAAGTGACAGAAATAATCAAGCCTGGTACTTTCCAACTAGAGTCCCCGAAAGACGTTCCCCTGGCTCAACCATGTAATGCTGACAACTTGAAAAGATTCTATGTATAACGTTTTTTACTTGCAATAGGGGCATTGAGGAATTGGTTGTAGTTCGGCACATTTTGTAACTAGTCGGACTACAAGACTTAACCAATCATAAATGTACTTCTGCACATTTTGTAACCAATCGGAGTACAAGACTTAACCAAGCATAAATAAAAGGACTTGACCATTCAAAAAAAAATTCGACGCAATTCGGTGAATGACTTAACTAGTAGGATCGCAAAGACTTAACCAGTCAGATAGATAAAACGATACAATCAAGAAACATTAACTTAAACAATTATCAATGAAAGA
Source organism: Beta corolliflora (assembly GCA_947648045.1). Classification (NCBI taxonomy): domain Eukaryota; kingdom Viridiplantae; phylum Streptophyta; class Magnoliopsida; order Caryophyllales; family Amaranthaceae; genus Beta; species Beta corolliflora. Next base: position 1,779,885 of record CANSZD010001209.1, read on the forward strand.
AACAAGAAGCTAGCCAGTCGGATATGCAAGTCAATCGGACAATATTGCAATTAATAAACGAAAGTGAAGAAATATCGGAGTTTTCATTACTTAGCCAAATGGAAAGTCAAAACAAGCCGAGCTGTAACAAAAGCTGGCAAAGAAAGCATAAGAAAGCGACTAAATACACGGGCAGAAAAAAGGCCTAAGAAGTAGGGGGAGGGGGAATATCAAAGACGCTCCAAGCATTTTCGGCCCCCTGGTCGTCATCTTCATCCTCTTCATCATCACCATCATCTTCATCCTCACCCTCATCGTCCAAGTCCATCTCACGCCGAATGTCAGTACTTCGGCGTTGTAGGCTTCTTGGTACTTAGACTAAACCTCGGCCCAGACACAATTGGGATGAGCCTCGGCCAGCACTCCCTTTCTCCCGCTCCAGCGCCTCATCCTCTCCCATCTTATGGGCTTTATGGCCCACCTCATTGTTGTAGTCTACGTAGGCCCCGATTTGCTGCCACTCAGCAAAACATTGCTCCCCGGACATGGCTGCATTCTTCTCAGCCGTCTTCAGCAGACCCCGGGCCTCGGCCAAGTGATTCTCTATCTTATACAGCTTGGTCTTCGCGTCGCTCTTGGCCAGAAGTGCAGCATCACGTGCAAGGGTGAGGCCGGCCCTCTCCTTCGCCCACTGATCCCGCTCCTCCTGGAAGCTCTTCTGGTCCTCCTTAATGGCCCTCAGAGCATCTTCGAGTTTCGACTGAGCAATGCATTTAGCCTCCTTCGCGTCATTGACCTCAGGGAAGTGCTTCTTGGCATTCTCCCTCAGGTCTCCCACCTCCTCAGACAGACTAACTCGGTTTTTAGCGACGTTTGTCATTCGATGGATAACAGTTAAAGGAAAAAGAAAAAGAGTTTGACAAATAAGCGAGGGAAAGTCACTCGGATGAAATGACATAAATCAAAAGCACTTACATCATGCTAGGAGCGGAAAATTTTGTTCGTCTCATTCGGCCCCAAGGTGGCATTGATATGCTCCCGGTCGACCGGGGTATAGATGTGCTCAATGGCCTTCGTCCACCTCTTATTTTTATATGAACGACGGAGCTCGGTGAAAGAAACGACAGCATCTACCGGCTCGGAAATGCCGCCTCTCGACCCCTCGAGAGAAGGGGACCTAGGAGTATACTCTGGACTCCGCATAGGCTGGAAGTCCGAGGAGTACAAAGAGATGGCAACGACTGGTTTGGTCTTTTTGGACCTCTCCTGCTCAGCCTTAGCCTTAGCCTAGGCCCTCTCAGATTGAGCGACCTTATCGGCCGATTGCTCATTTCTCTTCTTTGGTTTCGTCTTAGCAGGATCCTAAAATAAGGGAAAAGTTAAGTATTAGCAGAAGCATGAGAAACCGAATGGACTAGGAATAAATATTCACCTTCAGTGCTGTCGGCGCCTTCAGGTTTTTAGCTGCTATCTCCGCCCTCAACCTATAGGCCTTCGTCGCAGCAGAACTCAATTTGTCGGCTATTCTGGATCGGACTAAGTCAAAAAAGCTCGAATGTGGGCTGTAAAAAGAAAGAAGGATAGTCAAAATTAGAGAAAAATAACATATCCGACCTCAAACAGGGAACCCCCCTCGACAGATTACCCTTCGGAAAAGCCAGACTCAAACCCATGGCCGACAAGAAGGGTTCGTTTCTGAAGAGATGGTAGTTGGGTAGCCAATCCCCAGCCACATATACTTCGCCCCCGTTGACGATCTTGGACTCGGTCTGCATGTAGCAGGTCGTTACAACGTCCTTGTCACTAAAATCAGGGACTTAAAATTTAAGTTAAAAGCTCATCTCGGCTCGGCATCCGGGCGCAGCAGTGCAACCCCCAGTCTCCGCCAAAGTACACGAAGGTAAACCCCCTTCGGAAGCCCTTTTGGGATGTAGGAGAGTTTGTCACTGTCTGGTACCCCTTTCGAACTTGGAAGCTCCACCAGCCCAGAACATTTTCTCCTGCCATCATCTCGAACAACCGGTACATATGTCTCCATAGGGTGAGGGTCGGCTCCACACCTAGTATTTAGCAAAGGGTCTGGACCGCAATTATGCCTCCCCAAGAGTTAGGCGATATGTGGCTGAAAGTTAGGTGGTAAGAATTTAAGATCTCCTTGACGAAGGGAGTCAAGGGGAACCATAGCCCCATCTCCAAGGCCTTCTCATAGACGATCGTGCATCAGGGTGGGGGAGTCAAGACAGTGTCATAGGCCTTCGGTCGAATCAGATGATAGTGCTCTTTTATTTGAAACTTCGCACTGGTGCCCCCGGAGATCGTCTTTAAGAGCCTTCATCAAGGCTGGGAGGGGAAAGAAAGATGCATGACCTCCCTTCGGATCCAAATCCGGAAAATCCAGCTAGCCTGTAGACGATGGTTCCTCCTCGGACCTCGGCATTGCTACCCTAACTACACCATTAGACAAATACTTATCGAAGTAACTCCTGGAGGAGGAATAGGCTAGGGACACCTCCCAGGGGTAGGGAACGATGCCCTCGGCCTCCTCCTACATAGACGACAAGGGATTCAGAAGATAGATGGGGTCGGGGACAGCCGAGGGGTCGGGACAACCAATCAGGGTCGACACTAACGTTATTCCTACCCCCCTCACCTCCTCGGATAATTTGTAGGAAGGTGAGGTCGGGGGGAGGGGGGATCACTGACTCGGACGAACCTCCCATTATTTATGAACAAGGGAGTTGGCCGAGTTTTATTAAAAGAAAACAGGAAAGAAACCTAAAAGAGGATCAGTAGCGTACCTGGTCGAACGAGAAAACTTGTAGAAAATAGGAGCTTGGAAAAAAGTGGAGAGAGTTTGGAGAATTTGAGAATTTAAGAAATGAGCAAATGATCCCAAATTCTCTCTCCTCACCCTCATATATAGGCATGCCTCGAGGAGCGCACTACGACAACCTCTACGCGCCTCCTTAATGGGATTTTTTTAGAGGCTCAATTGGACATATTCAGCCTATATGCCAAAACCCAAGTAAGATGCAACATCAACACTCAGAGCCTAAAGGAGATGAAACGTCACAACATTCTCTCAAATGCGCCCAGTCAGCTCTTAATAAGAGGGACCAAAATTTCCCAAATATCCAAGGCTGCCATGTGGAATTTATGAGCACCTCCATCCACTCGGACTGAAAGGCAACCACCATCAAGTACCTCATGGCACCCACTCGGACAGCATGGGGCTCATTAGCCATCATCCGAGTGGCGTCCTACTCCCTCGGTTAGATGGAGTCCTCTTACTCCTCTACCGAGCCACTTTACAACTTACTCGAAAATGACTAAGTGCCTCATGGCACTCACTCGGATAGCATGGGGCTCATTAGCCACCATCCGAGTGGCGCACTACTCCCTCGGTTAGCGTGGAGACTTCAATTTCCTCTGCCAAGCGACTTTACTAGTAAAAAATGACTAAGTGCCTCATGGCACCCACTCGGATAGGTTGCGGCTCATTTCCCCTCCTCCGAGTGGCGTCCCACTCCCTCGGTCAGCATGAAATCCTCTTAGTACTCTACCGAGCCATTTTTCACTTAGTAAAAAAATGACTAAGTGTCTCATGGCACCATCTCAGACAGTATGGGGCTCATTAGCCCTTGTCTGAGTGGCATCTTACTCCCTCGGTCATCATGAAGTCCTCTTACTCCTCTGCCGAGCCACTTTACACTTAGTAAAAAATGACTAAGTGTCTCATGGCACCCACTCGGACAGAATGGGGCTCATTAGCCCCCATCCGAGTGGCATCCTACTTACTCGGTCAGCATGGAGTCCTCTTACTCCTCTTCCGAGCCAATTTACACTTAGTAAAAAATGACTAAGTCTCTCATGGCACCTACTCGGGCAGCATAGGGCTCATTTGCCCTCGTCCGAGTGGCGTCCTACTCCCTCGGTAAGCATGAATTCCCATAATTCTCCGTCGAGCTACTTTGTACTCAGTAAAAAACAACTAAGCGTCTCATGGAACCCGCTCGGACAGCAGGGGCTTATCAGCTTCGTGCGAGCGGCATCATACCCACTCGGCTGGTATAAGGACCCAGTAGTAAGTGGTGGCTCGGTCGGCACATTACTGATCTTATAACTCTTACACTCCAATCGGACATCCCAAGAGGAGGCAGCTTCTATTCCGCCACAGATTCACGTCACCGGGTCGGACCTGAATGATCCTCCATTCATGGCGTGGGGCTCATTGTTTGGGCTCAATAAATGACCAGCGCAATATCACAAGATAGTCATCCCAATCACCTGACAGGTGGCAGCCGTGGTCCTACCCAGGAGTTGACTTAACTTCAGGAGTTTAGGGATCCACAAAATGGCTGGAAAAGATGGTTACTAAAAAGGTAATATAGCCATTTATCCCAAGAAAGACCCATCTTATCAAAGTTACCTGTTTGGGAATTTCCAACAGTATAAATAGCACATGTTTCATCAATGAACTTGTATTCAATTCTAACCTACCAAAAGCTAGAGCATCTCTCTCTACATTGATCACTTTCTCTCTCTACTTCAATCACATTTGACTTGAGCGTCAGAGGGGCGATCCCGGAACCACCATCGAGGTAGTCTAACCTTGTTTTGCAGGATTTTGGTGTACGGTTAACGGAACTCAGGTGAACCTTCTTGGCGCCCACATCAAGTCTCAACCCTCAATAATGCTTAATTTCTTAGACGAAAACATTTAAGTTTTTATTTTGTTGATTTTTAATAAGTATGGTAGGCATTAGGGTCTGGATGTCAAATTTGGGAAATATGGATTTGGAGGGGGGGAGGAGAGAGAAAGAGATAATAATGATACAAGTTTGCTGGAAGATGACATAAAAGTGATTAATAATGATACCATTTCTCTTATAAATGATATCAATATTGTGTAATAACGATTAGGTTTATAAAGAGATGAAAAATGATAATGAAATAAAGGAAAATAATATAAGTTTGCTGAAAAATGACATAGAAGTCAGTAATAATGACAACTGACATGAAACATATTTGAAAATGACATGAAATAATTCCAAAGTGATATAAAATACACCAATAATGACATGAAAGAGTTTTATAATGACATGAAATAGTTAAAAATAAGATGATGTTATACAATAAGTTATGATATAACATATTACTCCTTTCCCCTCAAAAAAAAAACATATTACTCCTAGGATGCACAAAAAAAATTTACTACCCAAATTTATAAGGCTACTTCTTTGTTTATAGGGAGGGACGACGTCTACATCGTTGTTGGCATCGTGTTTCCATTTTTTATCCTTGTCAGCTTGTTTTTTTATGTCTCCAGAAGAATGAAGACACAAGAAGAAGCAAAGAGTAAGTACAATGCTTGAACTTGCGCTACATATTTGAAATTGGAAGCTTACTTTGCTCGGTTTCATGATGTCCTCGTTTATTACCTTAATGCTATGTTTGGATAGCAAGATTTCATTTCAAATTCTGGATTTGGATGAAATTTATTGTTTGGATGGCATGGAATTTGAAATTATGGAATTTGTCCAAATTCTTATCAAAAGCCTATATTAGTAGAATTTGAAATTTAAGCTATTACCTTGTCATTTGAAATTCTCTCCTCATACATATCCCAACTCCATGAGTATATCACTATATCTATATCCCAACTTCACTCATTTTCTTTCTAATATTTATTTCTCTCTCTTTTACTAAACCCATACTTTTTCTCTCTCCTCCATCAAACATTCAAACCCCTATTTCTCTCTCCTCTATCAAACCCCCTTTACAAAACAGTGATTAGGAATTGAAATACAAACTTTAAATTCCAAATTTCAATTCCATTATTTGAAATGAAATACAAGTTTCCAAACACTACCTAACAAATGTTGAATGAAGGCAATGATTAGATAAGATGTGTGGACTATATGCAATTTGATTTCAACGCAATTATAGTTGCCACAGATAACTTCTCTAATACAAATAGGCTTGGAAAGGGTAATTCTGAAAAAGTATACAAGGTACTACCTCTATTTCTTTTCAATATACTTAGTTTTACTTTCAACTGGTCAACTCACAAAATTTGACTATTAATATCTTTAATTATCAATAATAAAAAATTATAAAATTTAATATTTTCAAAATATATATTATAACTAGTATAACAATATCTTACTTGACTATGTGTTTTTTTCTTACATATAAAGTATAAACGATAGTTGACACTTGAATTGCAATATATGAATAATGCAAAAGTATAAAGTATATAGCTTAAAAGAAATAGAGGAAGTACACATAAATTATCTTTAAGCTCATAAAATATATAGGCCATGTTCCAAAAACCTTAAAACAATAATATTTACTAAAGATAAGTTTATAGTTCAATAACGATAAATTTAATTACTTAAAATTTGTAAACTATATAAGACAAAACAAATATACGTAAAAAAATTAAAATTCAGTAAAAATAAGTTTGAACCAGCAATTATAATTTATGCTCCATAAAGTTTAGATAAAGTGAACATGGCAATAGTTATATAACAACTAGCTAATTCAAGACGACACAAAAGAAGTCAAAATCTTATGTCCCACAATTTGTATACTGCTTGTTCATATTGGTTAATTATTATATATTTTATATCTAAAATTATTGAATGATGAATCATAGTAATAAAAACAACTAATAAAATAAATTGACACATAAGTAAAATCAATAAATTAGTCAAGACTTTTATTCGTTTTTACTTGGGATTTTATATCTTGTGACATAGGGTATGCTTCATAACGGGCAAGAAATCGCAGTTAAGAGGCTATCAAAAACTGACAAGGATTCTAAACTTCAATTTGACAACGAAGTTCTTTTGTTGACCAACCTACAGCACAAAAACGTGGTGAAACTCTTAGGTTTTTGCAATCAAAACGACTCGAGGATTCTAATATACGAGTTGCTCCCGAATGATATAGTATTGAGTGGTTTCTTTACGGTGAGGATTCGAACGACTTTTATTCGTTTTTAGTTGGGATTTTATATCCGACTATAAGTATTATTAATCAACTTAGGTTTTTTTTTTTTTTTTTTTTCCTCAAAAAAAAAATCAACTTAATGATGACCCACAGATCCTATTGAGCGTGCAAAGTTGGATTGGGAAACCCGATTCAGTATTATACAGGGAATTTCTCGAGGACTTTATTACTTGCATGAGGATTCTCAACTACGGGTAGATGGCAAAGGCTACACATGTATGTAGGCCATACATACATTATGACGTGACATTGTCTGATTGGTCTTTAATTTGGGCTTCAAAAATGAAATTTTCATTCAAATTCAAATGATTTTTTTTTTTCAAATTTCAAATCTGATTTGTATTTTCAAGGCACAATTAATGCTCCCAAATTACCAACTACCCCATTCTCTCTCCTCTTATTTTTTTGTCAGTAAATTTTTTTTGTCCAATTTTTTCTCTCTTCTCTCTCTTCTAATGTTCTTCAAGTTCTTATTGCCACTCAAGAATCGGAACAAAAAACTAAAAATCAGATTCTTCCTCTCTTCTAATGTTCTTCATGTTCTTGCGGTAATGTTCTACATGTTCTTGATTTCAATTTTTTTACACGAAAATTTTTTAAAAACCGAAAAATCTGATTCT
>CANSZD010001209.1:1792500-1795000 GCA_947648045.1 Beta corolliflora
TCCACTTTTTAGCATGGTGAATATTCCGCCCACTTGGTTACAATAGCAGCAATGAAAGCGCTTTTCTGGCTACTAGGTCCCGAGTTCGAATCCCATGCTTGCCATTAGTGCCACATTTTTTCCCTCATTAAAATGTTTTTTTTATGTAGTGAAGAAATATTAAATTTGTTAATACAATGAAAACATTTGAATCCATTATATGATAATTAAAATTGAAAGTAAAACATATTATATAAATAAAAATATTCAATTATATTAATAACAAAGCAGGTTCAGACGATTTTAAATTTGTAATTTTTCTAGTAACAACATACATTTAATTAGTAATCAAAATCTATATTACAGTTTGCAGGTTGGTGGGAGTAATATGCATTAATAACAAAGCAGGTTCAAACTATTTTAAGTTTGTAATTTTTTTTAGTAACAACATTCATTTACTTAGTAATCAAAACCTATATTACAGTTTGCAGGTTGGTGGGAGTAATATGCATTAAATGTAGGTTGGTGGGAGTAATATGCATTAAATGCATGTTGGGCGCCAACAACAATCTGTCCCGCCACACCATGTTTTGTGGCGCCATCAGCCAAATTATTTCCCCCCCATTTTTCCCTCTTTTTTTTTTGCCTAACAATGATGTGGCAACTTCTCATTGGAAGTGTATGTATGGCCTACATACACCAAGTGTATGTGTAGCATCTCTCAAAGGCTACACATACACTTGGTGTATGTCGGCCATACATACATTATGACGTGGCATTGTCTGATTGGTCTTTAATTTGGGCTCCAAAAATGAAATTTTCATTCAAATTCAAATGAATTTTTTTTTTCAAATTTCAAATCTGATTTGTATTTTCAAGGCACAATTAATGCTCCCAAATTACCAACTACCCCATTCTCTCTCCTCTTATTTTTTTGTCAGTAAATTTTTTTTGTCCAATTTTTTCTCTCTTCTCTCTCTTCTAATGTTCTTCAAGTTCTTATTGCCACTCAAGAATCGGAACAAAAAAATGAAAATCAGATTCTTCCTCTCTTCTAATGTTCTTCATGTTCTTGCGGTAATGTTCTACATGTTCTTGATTTCAATTTTTTTGCACGAAATTTTTTTAAAAACCGAAAAATCTGATTCTTTCGATCTTCTCTCTCTTCTAATGTTCTTCATGTTCTTGATTTTAATTTTTTGTGCAGAATTTTTTCTACAATGTAGATTTTTTGTATAATGTTTCACGAATCTAATTTTCTGAGTTTTTAAAAATTTGTTTGTTTTTACATAAATTCACGACATATAATTTGTACATAGTTTTTTTTTAATTTGTGAGTTGTTCTTTTTTGTAGTACGAATTTTTTGTTCTGAGTTGGATTTATGAGGTGTTCTTCAGAAAATTTATGAATTCTTTATAAAATAAGAGTTGTTCTTTAAATTTTTTTTTGTTTTTAATGATTTGTTCTTTATCTTTGTTTGAAAGATTTGATATATGAAGTTTTCTTTGTTTGGATTTGTATGAATTCTTTGTTTAAAACTAAAAAAAATCATTGTAATTTTCAATGTTCGTTCAACATCAAAGTTTCATTTTTATTGATAGGGTGATTATTGATTAGTACCAGAAGATGGACATTAGATTAATCACAATCACAATTATTTAAATATAGAACCTGGTTACTATTTAAATGTTTCTTGTTACTAAAACAATCAATTATTTACAATCGTTTCAAATTGATATGTTATTAATATAATTAATTTTTTTTAATATATATAATCTGTTTTAATTTCAATTTTAATTATCATATAATGGATTGTTTATACTTCTTGGATATTAAACATTAGATTATTGATGGGGGAAAAATATTACAAGTTACAAAGGAAAAAGTCCGTACTACAAAATTAAAAGGGGGGGGGGGTAGGAGTAATAGCAAGCATGGGATTCGAACTCGAGACCTAATAGCCAGAAACGCGCTTTCATGTTTGCAGTCGTAACCAAGTTGACGGGATATTCGACCGTGCTAATAAGTTGATACATTAAGTAGTTATAGTAAACAAAATCGTTATATGGAAACTATAATATAGGTCCTGGTTACTATTTAAATGTGTATTGTTACTAAACAAATCACAAACTTACAATCGTTTCAAATTGTTATGTTATTAAAATAATTGATTTTTTTTAATATATATAATCTGTTTTAATTTCAATTTTAATTATCATATAATGGATTGTTTATACTTCCTGGATATTAAACATTACATTATTAATGGGGAAAAAATGTTACAAGTTACAAAGTAAAAAGTCCTTACTACAAATTTTTTTTAAAAAAAAACAAAAGGGGAGGGGGGGATGTGGAAATATTAGCAAGCATGGGATTCGAACTCGAGATCTAATAGCCATAAACGCGCTTTCATATTTGCAGTTGTAACCAAGTTGACGGGATATTCGACCGTGCTAACAAGTTGATACATTAAGTAGTTATAGTAAACAACATCGTTATATGGAAACTATAATATAGGTC